>OY740785.1:97217537-97356169 GCA_963514005.1 Raja brachyura | reverse complement strand
GGTGACCTCCAGACCTGCAGAACGCTCGTTCTTTCTCCGCGTTTTGAATAAGGGGGGGGGGGCATAACGTGACTCGTAGAAAACTGCGCAGACGCGTTGACAGCAGCTTCATTAATCCACAACGATGGGGGGGAGCGGGGCCAGGAGGCAGGTGGGCCTCGATTGGTGGGCATGTGGGCATTGTGACGTCAGCAGCTGGCAAGCGGCGATTCTTTTTTAAAAAGTTTCGTGAACAACTTTATTCAAAATCTGGGGAAATAATTCACCAAATTTAGAGAGGAGTGCATTTTTGAAATCATAAGTTAAATCCCTACCGAAATGTGTACAAATTTCCGCGTTTTTTTATCTGGTTTTCGAGGAAATACGTTTCAATGGCAAAATGACACACACCCTCACACAGTTTTAAAAGTATATAGATATGATGTCTGAGGTAGCTTGCAAGCTCAATGAACATGAGCAAAATAAGTTTTACCTGGCCATTTTAGCCATAGTGCACCACAGATTATTTATAGTGACAAATTAACGATGTAGGACAGAATTATTACATCTTGAGTTTATTGTATGATTTGGATATTCAAAAGAGAGATTAGTTGGGATAATAGGGAAGCAGGAGCAAGCAGACATAACAACATCCTTGAAAAAATGAACGCACCATTGTCAATATACACACTAACTATAAGATGACACTAACATTTGGAATGGTTACTTTAAAATGGCAGGCCAATGCAGTAGAATTTGAGCATTATTCAACAGAATGAACATAGTTGGATGACAGAAGCAATATGAATATGTTGCTAGCGTAATTAGCTCTCAAGGGGGCAAGACTTGCTCGTACTTTGGGTTTAAAACATGAGCCAAGATTAGTTTAATTAATGGAGCCAACATTAGGAGTGATGCCAACAGACTGTGGATTAAATGCAAAAGAGGAAGGAAGGCGCAGGTTGTTGCGAGCTGATAAATGACAAATGAGTCATCATACTTCACCAAGAGTAGCTTAGTTTAGAGATACATTGTGGCAACAGGCCCTTCGGCCCACCAAGTCTGCGCCGACCAACGATCACCCGTACACTGCACACTAGCGGCAATTTTACAGGGACCAATTAACCTAGAAACTCCCTGCACGTCTTTGAAATGTGGGATGAAACCGGAGCACCCAGAGAACACCAACGCAGTTGCGGGAAGACCATTCAAACTCAGTATAGAGAGCACCCGTATTCAGGATCAAAGCCGGGTCCCTAGTACTGCAACACAGCAACTCTACCGCTGTGCCACAATGCCACCCTAGGAGTGGGTAAATTAAAAATCATCCAATTTTGTTGAATACTGTTGAAATATTTACATGCATTGACCTTTTTTTTTTACTTACAACCCAGATTCATTAATACTAGCTAATTATCTCTCTCCTACAGCTATCAATAATGTCATGATGCGTGCTGGGCATGGACAAAAACTGTAGTCTGGGAAGTGCGGGGGGCTTCTATAAGAGGCAGCAGAGGTAGGGAGGAGCAAGGCCATGGAAAGATTTGAAAACAAAGCTGAGAATTTGAGAACTGACAGGTTAGCTGACCAGCTCAGGCAGGGGGTGGCAGGTGAGGGGGAGATAGATTGCGTTTCCAAACAAGCAGCACACATGGATCATTAACCCAAAAGACAGTAGATCACCAGACACGTAATTGCATAATCAGTCTTTTTCAGATTCTAGTTGTTTGAATTATGTTTTTTTCTCCCACTCCAGAAAAAAACAATGATAAAACATCATTCATGCTAGATCAGATTTAGAAAGTGCATTGACAGATTTCCCCCAAATATTTTAACCATCAATGCACATTTTGTTTGGTAGGCAAATTATGTTTCTGAAAGTTGCCAATGTAATTTTGGCTTGTAGACAAATGGACATGTGATATTTTCTTTTTGACATTCATCTAGACTAAATAATTTTAACATCAATAACTGAAAAAACCCCAAATTTTCTCAAAAACTATTTGAATAAAATAATAATTTGCTTAAACAAATAATGCACTTTCTTTCACACATGGTACAAGCAGTAAATAGACAGTGAAATACTAATTTATAGTGCACACCTTCTCTATTGACCAAAAACTCTGGAAGGTAAAAGAATTCTGGAATGAGCTCCTTCACATCAGTCATTGATTCATACGAGGACAGGCGCCAGGTAGTATTCATAGAGTGAAATGTTCGATCTGGGATATCAAAGCTTTGATCTAGGCATAGGGAATACAATTCACAGTCAATGTCACATGAGAGGCATATTTCAACAATGGGCCATTAAAAGAAAATGTTCCCTTCAGGCTTGGCAACAAATATTTCTGCATTTGAATCATACAGCACAAGATACTATTCAGCCCAACTTGCCCATGGCATCCCTGAAAGAAAAACTACCCAATTAGTCCTGCTCTCATGCTCTTTCTCCAGAGTACTGTAAATACTTCCCTTTCTGTAAATATTGAGATTGTTTCCACCACCCTCGCAGGTATATTCAATTCCATAACAGTAAGTTAATCAGCCACCTACAAAGAATTGTCTATAAATATCATGTTCCTGTACCCCCGTTAAAGTAATGAACTGTCTCATGATATTATGGGACCATGCTGATAAAACGTAAAAACATCCAGCAAACTCTTTGCATTTTCTTTTCATTTACTAATTTTGAACATAGAAACAAAAAATTAATCCAATGGATCTTACCCTGATAAGCCAGAAACATCTTGGTGAATGGTGGCATTCTGACTAAAAAGTGCAAAACTGTTCCACTGTTCGAATAATGAGACCCGTAGTGATATGGCTGGACTGGTGGCATAGGATCATCTTCTTGAGCCCCTTTGCGAAATTCCTCTTCCAGGTACTGACAAGAAAGAACAATCATATTTGTTTAATTGCTACGACCTGACACATCATTATTGAGGCAGCTGGTGGATACACAGTTGCAAAACATGTATTTTTGCAACTAGTTGCACAGTTGCAAAACTAGCATTTGATATCACATTTTTCAATTTCTGGTCTATAGGACCAGAAATTGAAAAATGTGATAAGAAATGCTAGCCTAATGTATGACAAACTGGTCAGAGTGCCACCCGAAACTGGGGTTTACTCCACCATCCATGCCAATCAAGGACTATAAAGCTCATTTGAGACCTTTCCTCCAAAATCACTTATGGAATTAATGGAGTATGTTATGAACTGCCAAACGTTTCCCAAGATTAAAAAAAAAATCCAACCAGCAAACCAAAGGAAGTTGACAACAAAACAAACTTTTAAATACTGCTGAATGTGGAGCCAGAAGGGGGGGATGTTCACTAAACTTGTTTGTTTTTTCAGTCTGTGATCACCCTTTTACAAGATACTTCACCCACTTAACTCAGATCACAGGCCAATTCCCTTTTTCCTATCCTCCCTCAAAAGTTGCATCTCATTGTAATTGTGACCAACAGCTTATTAATACTTTGTTAAAAAGAGTGACAGAATAATTAGCAGTAATCCATAGCCAGCTTTAAGAAAGTGCAGCTAATGCAAAACGTGGTTGGCATGCTCGTATTTTGAGGCACTCCAATTTCTAGTCCAAGATCTGTAAAAAGCATTAGCCTTTCAATGTTTACAACGTACCTGGGTTAATTTATATCAAATTAATTGACAGTGTAATTTAAGATATATTTTCTTCTATTCCAGTAACCATCCATATATACGACACTGAGAAGATGTGGAAACCACACGGTGCAGTATACTAATGGCCTTGTCCCACGGTACGAGTTCATTCCAAGAGCTCTCCCGAGTTTAAAAAAAAATCAAACTTGTGGTAAGCACAGAGAATGATCGTAGTGGGTACGTCGGAGCTCGGGGACGTCTCTTAGCGGCTCGTAACACTAACAGGAGGTACTTGGGAAGACTAGGTAACGGCAGGTAAGCTCGGGAAGATTTTTCAACATGTTGAAAAATGTCCACGAGAGCCCCGAGTACCGACGAGTGGCCATTACCGTAAATCTCCGAGTTCGAATCAGGGCAAACTCGGGAGAGCTCTTGGAATGAACTCGTACCGTGGGACAGGGCAATAATATACTGACTTCTCAATCTTGCAGTCTTCATTCAAAACAGGCATACAATGATATCTTATACTTCCAACAACACAGGAGGCCACCATTTGGCCCACTGGATTCATGCTGGCTTTCTAAGAAACAACCCCATTAATCCCAATCCTCCTCTCCTTACTTCCCTGCCTATCCTCTCCCTTTACCTTTTTGCCATTAATCTAATTTACAGTAGTCATTTAACCTATAAGCAAATCTTTGTGATGGCCACAAATAAGGCCATGGAGAGAATGTGAAAATTCCACAAAGACAGCACCAGAGTTCAGGAAAATGCCCAAAGTACGACTGACTGCTACACTACCTTAGCAATCCAAGATATATATTGATGGAAGGAGATGCGAGTCAGAGAAGGTTATGAGGAGGGGGAGGTGCGGGTGGTGGGGGGACATCTCAGATTAGAAAATGGGAAAAATATCCTACTGTTGAACAATGCTCATGGTGTAGTCTACAAATAGGAGAGGGACTCTCCTCTAATAGTGGTGTAACTGATCTATGGGTACAATGACAAATGGAATCTAAAATGAGCTAACATTTTTCAGCACCAATTTAGCCCTCTTTGACAAGCTTATAAATTTATATATAGTCTAAAGCACACAAAATATTTATTTTAATTATAACAAAGGCGAATACTATTTATGTTAACCTCCAACCTTATAGTTGTCCACATATCGATCTTCCTTCTCTTTGGACTGCACAGCAATCGGCTTTAGAAGGTTTCTGAAATGATTGTGACAACGTTCATTCATCAGAAAAGAGCTCCATAGAAGTTATATCTTAAAATATGCACCAGATAATTCCCCATATAGAGAGAAATTCTTCAATCCCATGATATTAGGCAAGTTATCCAATGTCAGTTACATCCAGGACTGGCAAAATAGACACCTGCAGCAGAAGTTCTCATTTAACAAAAGGAACGTGATTTTTAAAAAAAACTATCTGGACATAAAGTTACCTGTAAATGGCAGGTTCAGTCAGGTCGACTGTTTCACTGGAATAGTCACTCAGCATGAAGGGAAAAACAGGATATTGCATAAGATCATTGAAGGAGCGGCCAGCATGCTTGTTCAAATGTGTCAAGTACTCAAAATTTGTTATTTGTCCTGAGCACCACAGCTGAGTCAGAGCCGTAATGTTTCCATATTCTAATAAATTTGGGAGACTGGAAGACAGGATGTTGTGATGAACATCATCCCGAACCTAAATGAAAATAAAAAAACAGATCTAAGTTCATGAACAATCAAATACAACTGTAGGAACTATATACAACAATTATCGACAGTATTTGCAAGTCAATTTGCAATATGTCCAATCTATAAACAACTATTTCAAAGATCAAATGAAGTACCAATATTTTCAGCAATCATCTGGAAGACAAGATTTGACAAAACTCCCAGTAAAATTGGGTTCCATTGCACAAAAACTGAAAATGAATATAGATTACCAGAGAAAGCATGTTCAACGCTGGCACAAACACAATGGACTTAACGGTCTGCCACTTATTGCGCCATAAATGGCCATGGTTCTGACATATTTTGAGAAGGGGTGTCACTATGAGCTAGAAGTATAGTATTAAGAATGCACAGATCGTCAGCTGGAACATTTTGAACTGAAGGTCACCAGTGAGTTCAATGTTAAGGATGGCTAGAGAATTCTAAAACTGCCCAAAATCTCGCAGGACTGAGATGAACTTTAATCCCTCAGCTGTAAAGGGAATCCAGTCTTCTGTTTTCCTTTTGTGAATTTCGGCCATGGGATGAGGTAGAATGCTACAGGGATATGATGGTATGAAATTACTTTAATTAAATTGGGTGATCTGCTATCTTTCATCAGACAGGAGACAATGAAAGATATCCAAGTATTTTCTCATTTTTGTTTTAATGAGTTCATAACCCTGCAATATCAATTTCCTTTAATGCTATCAAAATAGTGACAATACAACATTTTGACCTGCAAGACCATGTAAGAAAAACACTACCATGACAGCTTAAGTTGATTTTGTTGAACTGGATATTACAGGATAGTTGTCTATCACATGATCTTGATAAGTAAATCAAAGCTAATTCTATCTTTTTGTAAAAAAAGGTTAACATAGGGGCCAGGCTTGATCTCTGTATTGTCCTGTTTGTAATAAATTGCCTCAGCACTTGTAGCGAGGAAGAAACCAACCTGGACATTTGCTACTGAGTTTCTATGAGCATTTCCTGTAAGAGTCAGTCCAACAGTCAACCTTACAGCAGTCACTGTTTCTTACAAGGCACACATGTAAAAGCTGAAATGAGGGAGGTGCTGATAGGCCCCTTATTACATGGAGTAACACGCATGCAAGATGTTGCAGTCATATAGAAGAGAACACAGGAGCGGAATCATGAAAAATGCCATCATGGTCTTCCATGAAATATCTTCTCTCTACAAGAAAAGACTGGAATGAAAATGCTTCCAAGATATACCTTTGTATTGTCAAATGCCAGAAGAAGAGTTTTGCCGTTGGTTAGGAAGATTTCCAGTGCATTGTCTCGCAGTTGCCACCAGCGTTTATGGATCTCCTTGATTTCTTCATATGTCCAGGAGAATGAAGCCGGTTCCATTTCCACTGCAGAACTCTTCAAAGCAATAGTTACACGGGTAGAAGTATTTATGTTTTGTAAATATAAGCATCAAAATTTGCAATTAAACAGCTCAGGATATTCTAAAATATTAGTTAGCCAAGATGATGGGACCATTTCCCCCATTTTGCTTTGCATGAGATCATGGGATTTTTTATGTCTTCCTGAATTGTCAGGTGAGGCCTTAGTTTAATAGCTCATGCAAAAGACAACACATCCAACAGTACAGTATTCCTTCAGTATTGTAATGACTGACTGTTCATATAGTAGGAAAGCACGGTTGCATTAGCTGCAAGTGCCAGAGCTACTACACTCCAAACTTTCCGAGTTGACTGTGCCTGAACCCCTCTGTCGGTGGATCACCAGCTTCCTGACTGACAGGAAGCTGCATGTGAGGCTGGGAAAGCACATCTCGGACCCGCAAACCCTCAGCATAGGATCACCGCAAGGCTGCGTACTCTCTCCTCTCCTCTACACCAACGACTGCACCTCCACAGACACCTTCTCAAGTTTGCGGATGACACAACCCTGATTGGACTGATCCAGGATGGGGAGGAATCTGCCTACAGACAGGAAGTGTCACAGCTGGTGGCCTGGTGCCATCGCAACAACCTAGAGCTCAATGCTCTTAAGAGTGGAATTGATTGTAGACTTTAGGAGAGCTCACCCTCCGCTCACCCCACTCACCATAAACAACACCACAGTCACATCTGTGGAGTCTTTTAAGTTCCTGGGAACCATCATCTCCAAGGACCTTAAGTGGGGGGCTACCATCAACTCCAGTCAAAAAGGCACAACAGAGGATGTACTTCCTACGGCAGCTAAGGAAGCACAATCTGCCACAGGCAATGATGGTTCAATTCTACACGGCCATCGTAGAGTCTGTTCTCACCTTCTCCATCATGGTCTGGTTTGGCGCAGCCACCAAGCACGACACCTGGAGGCTGCAGCGAATCTTCCGGTCAGCAGAGAAGGTTATTGGCTGCAACCTTCCCTCCATTGATGAACTGTACACTGCAAGGGCCAGGAAGCGAGCGGGCAAGATCATCTCTGACCCCTCTCACCCTGGCCACAAACTCTTTGAATCACTTCCCTCTGGAAGGCGACTCCGGACTGTCAAAGCTGCCACAGCCAGACATAAAAACAGTTTTTATCTACAAGTAGTTGCTCTACTCAACAGCCAAAAATCTGTAGCCTCCCTTTGAGCTGGTATTTTGTTGGTTCACATGCTTGATCAATGGTGTTTTATTATTAATGTTTTATTATTATTAATGTTTAGTGTTTTCTGAGTTATTCGTAACTGTCACTGTATGTCATGTTGTTACTTCTGGGCGGAGCACCAAGGCAAATTCCTTGTATGTGAATACTTGGCCAATAAATTTACTTACTTAAGTCAGCAGGGTTCAAGGCAACATATTTGGTCTGAAGAAGGGTTTCGGCCCGAAACGTTGCCTATTTCCTTCGCACCATAGATGCTGCCTCACCCGCTGAGTTTCTCCAGCACTTTTGTCCACTTTTGGTTCTCATAATTTAGACATGTTCATATAATTACTGAGCCAAGCTGACATTTGAAGACAACTTCCTACTTACAAAACTGAATTATTCCACTCCTACCATATTGTTAAAATCTCTTCCAAAGATTCACTTGGCTATACTTTCAGTATTCGATTGCAACAACAGAAATATCATATTTGAAATTCAGCAACTTTCCGGAGAAAAATGTTACATTAAATTTGATGTTGATACATATGAACCTTTTAAAATTACTGAACTTCACAAAATTCTCAACTCCCAAAGTAAAGCAAATCCAATAAAAATATATATTTTTAAATGTTACTTACAGGATGCTCAAAGGCATCAGCAGCATTATCCTCAACAAAATACATTCCTGACTCTCCTGGAAAACAAACAAATGTTCATGGTATCTGAACTCTCAATGCTCAGCCGAAACCTTGCGGAGAATTTACAAATGTTACTAACCTAGAAGGAGTTCACCAACTGTTTCTCGAGAAGGGGCGACATTGATACATTTGCGTATGAATCTAATTAGAAAACAAAACATTAGTCTCAGTATGATCATCAATTATCATAGTTATAATACTATTAATCTCTTCACATTTCACAGAAGCTTGAAAGTGTGCACCATCAGACAGCTAACAGTTTCTGATATCAGGCTTCTGAACGGTCCTTCCATAAGCTAGGGTGCTGTCCGATTCACCCTACCCCTTTAAAGACATTGGACTTTGTCTATGTAATTGATGCGCAACAATGCTGAGTACTACATTCTGTGCTCAGTGTCTTCCCCCTTGCTCTATCGTACTTGAGCTTGACTTGATTGTATTTATTTATGGTATATCTGATCTTTTTGGATAGCATGCAAAATATAGCTTTTCAGTACATCTTGGTACGCGTAACAATAATAAACCTAAATGAGAAAATTATTTTAATCTGAATTAATAAGTATTTGGATAATAGGAAACATTTGCAGGTGCAAGAAGCAAGAAATTGGAATTAACCTTGGAAATTGGAATCAAGCAACTGACATGGGTATAATAGATTGAGTACCATATTGCAGTGCTATGATTTGTCTATTGCCATTCCTACTAATGAAGCCATCACGTTGTTACTTACACAGACATCAATAATTACTTTAAATAATCATTTAAGGCCATCGAAGGTGATGACTACCTGATAGGTTCACTTGTTGCTTTATCCTTCACAGTTGATGAAAAAGATGAACGGGATTTATCCTCGAACAAGAATGACAGAGGTGGTTTCAGTGGTTCTGCAAAAAAAGAGAAAGTATTAGGATAATAAAATCAGAATTAAATTATAGAAAACATTAAAATCTTATCACATCTTTTTACCTTCAGGTTTTTGTCGATTTCTGAGCAGATATTTGTTGGGTATGGTCAAATAACATCTCTGTAAACGCCGCCTTTCTCTGTTTGGACCTTCAGTTGGATCCAGTTGCCATGAAGTTGGGTAAGACACTGGATCATACCATACTGCCCTAGAAGTAAAATTAATGAAAACGTAATACTTAAATAACTAGTTACTTATTGGTACATATGTCAATATCTATTGACATATGTATCTATTAAGTTCATTCTTTAGGAAACAGAGGTTCCCCACTTCCATCGTAGATGAGGCCCTCACTAGGGTCTCCTCGATATCCTGCAGCTTTGCTCTTGCTCCCCCTCCCTCCATTCGCAACAAGGACAGAGTCCCTCTTGTCCTTAGCTTCCAACCCATCAGCCGTCGCTCTAAGCACATAATCCTCCGACATTGTCGCCACCTCCAACAGGATCCCACTACTAGCCACATCTTCCCTTCTCCACCCCTTTCCGCAGAGATCATTCCCTCTGCAACTCATTGGTCAACTCGTCCCCTCCCACCCAAACCACTCCCTCCCCAGGTATTTTCCCCTGCAACCGCAGGAGATGCAACATCTGTCCTTATACCTCCCCCCGAGACTCTGTTCAAGGACCCCGACAGTCTTTTCAGGCGAGGCAACGATTCATTTACACCTCCTCCAACCTCATCTATTGTACCCACTGTTCCAGGTGTGGACTCCTGTATATCGGCGAGACCAAGCGCAGGCTCGGCGATCGTTTCGCTGAACACCTAAGCTCAGTCCGCCTAAACCTACCGAAAAGTAACTATCACGTTGATTGCCTCAGAACATAACCACCATGCCCCCAATTTTATGAGTGCCTGCCACCTGATCAGTCAGGCACACAATGATCAAAGCCAGTGTTCATCTACAGATGAAAATACTCTGTGGTTGGAACAAGTAATGCAAGTTATTTATGGCAGCAGAATGCTTCAGAACTTGCCAGAACATGTATGAATCCTAAGATATACACATAATTAAAGCAGGTACACTAATTAAAGCAGGAGAGGGAAATAAGAAATGCATGAGTATTTCATTAGAGCAATTCAAGTTGAGTTTATCGTCATATGTACAAGTATAGCAAGGTACAGGTACAGTGAAAAATCTTGGTCAAAACAGAATTCAGAACAAGAACAGGCCCTTAGGCCCACATTCTCTGCGCTGAACATGATGCCAAGTTAAACTAATCGTATCTGCCTGCACATGATCCATATCCCTGCATATCCAAGTGCCTATCTAAAAGCCTCTTCAACGCTGCTATTGTATCTGCCTCCATACTATTCCAGGCGGTGCATTCTAGGCATCCATCATCCTACGAGTAAAAAAACAAACTGTTTTGGCATTTCCACCTTGGGAAAAGGTTCTGTCTACCTTACATATGCTTCTCTTAATTGTGTTATACTTGTATCAGGTCTCCCCTCAGCTGCAGAGTTCTAGAGAAACTGTCCAACCGCTCCTTGTAGCTAATATTCCCTAAACCAGGCAGATTTCTGGTAAACCTACATCCTCTTTAGAGACAGCATCACAGGCGCATAGACTCGACAAACAAATGCAAAATAAATTATACCTAAATGAAACATAACATGTCTAAAAGAAAGACTTTGGAAAAACATAATTAGGAAGACATGGCCCACCTAGGCCTGCTGACTCAACTGGTTGCTAACCATTTTAATTCCCCCTCTCATTTCCGTATCAACCTTTCAGTCCTGGGCCTCCTCCATTGGCAGAATGAGGCCACACGCAAACTGAAGGAATGGAGGAACAGCACCTCATATTCTGCTTGGGAAGCTTACAACTTGACGGTATGAACATGGAATTCTCCAATTTTAGGTAACAACATCCCACCATTGTTTTCTTCTTCCCTTCTCTCCCCCCCCCCCCCCCCGTGGCTACCCCACTCTCCAACCTTGTGTGCACCAAATTCTCCAACTATACCACCTCCCTCCCTTCCACTTATGTCCCTTCCCTGGCTATGTTTCATTCTTATCTCCTCATCTGACACTCTTTTGTCTCCTTTAGTCCCCCTTTGTCACCCATGTCTCCCTTTCATATCCACCCATCTGCCAATCAAAACAGCCCTCACCTGTATCCACCTATCACTTGCCAGACTTTGTCCCACCCCCACTTTTTTTTTTACTGTTTTCTCTCCTTCATTACAATGTCTGAATGAGGATCCCGACACAAAACATTGCTTATCCATGTCGTCCAGCTGAGTTACTCTATGGTGTTCTATACAAAGGACTTAAGATTATAGCAGAAGTTGTGTATAGGACCCTTGTAGCCAAATAGAAGTGGCAGAATATATATAAATTCACAAATTTGCCAAGCATTAGTGAGGACTAATGAGCAGGTTCAAATTAGGTCCCTGCACCAACATCACAGATCCTTTTATGAAGGAAGAACACATTTAAATTTGGTGTTGAGAAATCTATGCAAAAGTGTACCAAAAGTTATTTAATAATTATAAAATGTTCCAAGTTTAATGTAGCAAATAAAGGGAAAAACATGCAGCAAGCACTATGATTCTATAATTAAGCAAAGCAGAGTTCAAAGCAATGAAATAGTGACCCCCTTCATTGTTAACACTGTAGACTTGTTAATGGGCAAATCAACAAACCAAACATGCTTTTAACATGATATACCCTCCAATTTATACCCCAAAGGGACAAGAACTCTACTTACCAAAAAAAAGCATGACTAAAGAGGTGAGAGAAAATCTAAAACTAAAAGAAACAGCACAGAAAAAGACAAAAACATAGATGCTGGCAATTAGGTGAATATAAAGAATCGAAAAAGGTAACAAAACATACAGTAACAGCTAGAAAGAAGAGAAATGAAATTGGGAAGGAAAATTAAAATGTACTGTAATTGCCAGGATTACTGCAGATCTTGTGAAAGTGATTGTAAATTTTAAAAAATAATGGATTTTAATTGCTTTGGTTCAGTATTTATAGTAGAGCATGTGGTTAGTAAGTTGGGCATCACTATGAATTAATATTTAATTAAAGACATGTCATAATAACAAAAGCAAAGCAATAATAAAGACACTAATGCCACTTTAGAGTGCTAAAGTCCCAGGACCAAATATCTTTGAAACCAGTATTTTAACAAAGTAAATAAGAACAATGCCGATGTCTCATTTGAATTACCCAATGTACTCTTGACTTCCTTCCTTTAAATTCCATTAGTGAGAAGGGAATGTTAAATATCTTGAAAACAGATATCCTAATATCTATTATCAGTACATTACGAGTATTTTATTAAAGATAGATTTATTAAAGATCCTACATGTATTAAGATTTTGTTTTACACTTTGTGAATGAGAACAACATGTTACAGGCTAAACATTATATATCACTTTGAAAGTTCCCCATTCATACTTTGGTCATTGCCAAATGATGCACTTGCAAGATACTAGCAATTGCCTTGGGAAAACATTTCTCTTTCTTCCTAAGCAACTTCTAATTTTATTTCTGATATTTACCTTTCATGTGTTAGCTGTTGAACAAGTTCTCGCCAGTGTCTGCCAGCACTTAAATCTACCTTATACATTCTCCTGATATGCTGAATCACTTTCTTCCTCTCCATGCCTTGCTGCAGGGAGATGTTCTGAGTGATTTCAGCCGCTATTTTGGAAATATCTTTGGACTTTAAATCCAGCCGTTGTAGGAGGCTAAAGAAAAGAAAAATCGTGAACATTATAGGAAAAATACTTGTCATATGGTGCATAACAATCTTTATTTCCCTCCTTTTACTTACGTCTTTAAAACAGTTGCATTTTCTCTGAGAGCCTTTCAATACTGCTTTTATGATCTTGAACATTTTTTAATAAACAACTTGAAAATAGAATACATCCCATTTTTCATCTGATAAGCATATTCTTGCACTTTTTAGTGGATATTAGTTGACAGTGATCAAAGCGTCATACAGCATGGAAACAGGCCCTGAGCCCACTTGCCCATGCAACCAAGATCCCCTACCCGCACTGGTTCTACCTGCCCCAATTTGTCCCATATCCCTCTAAACATTTCCTATCCATGTACCTGTCCAAATGCCATTTAAATGTTGTTATAGTACCTGCCTCGACAATCTCTTCTGGCAGCTCATTCCATATACCCACCACCCTCTGTGCAAAAGTTGCCCCACGGGTTCCTATTAAATCTTTCTCCTCTCAGCTTAAACCTATGTCCTCTGGTTCTTGATTCCACATACAGGGTAACAGACTGCATTCATCCCATCTATTCATTATACACCTGGTCTTGAAAAGCAAAAGAAAACAGCTGATTCTGGAAATCTGAAATAAAAACCGTAAATATTGGAAATACTGTAGGTCAGGCAACATCTGAAGAGAAAAACAGAGCTAATGTTTCAGGTTGATGATCTTTCATCTGTGGAATTCTCTGCCTCAGAGGGCGGTGGAGGCAGGTTCTCTGGATGCTTTCAAGAGAGAGCTAGATAGGGCTCTTAAAAATAGCGGAGTCAGGGGATATGGGGAGAAGGCAGGAACGGGGTACTGATTGGGGATGATCAGCCATGATCACATTGAATGGCGGTGCTGGCTCGAAGGGCTGAATGGCCTACTCCTGCACCTATTGTCTATTAGGACTTATTCTAACACTATTTTCCACACTTTTCTTCAGCCACTGTAATACTGTTAAATATGAATCCCTCCTCCTTCACCTTCCATGTAAACATTTATTCAGCTTTGAGATGCAGTGCAATGATACCACGACGCATCAAGATTGTTCAGTTACTCCATTCACACCAGAATAAAATATTTAAATCCTCCCAAAGTTTTATCTCAACTTCGAGCTCAAGAAGTTATCTCACATAATTTCCCCAATCCTTGAATGATAGTTATTTGGTTAGCTCCACACATTCGTCATGATTACTTTACAGACCCCTAAATCATTCTTCTACTTGATAAGGGCTTTATAAGTCAATGTCACCATCAACAATTTGCATATGGAATATTGTCCTTTTTAAAAAAAAAACATTGCAGCATAAATAAATGTTTTAACAAATGTATTGGTTGAAACTACCGTCAATAGATAAGACATAACCATAACCAACAAAACAGGAGGAACAAGGACATGGCAGACCAATTGAATAACTACTTTGGTTCTGTCTTCACTAAGGAAGACATAAATAATCTGCCGGAAATAGCAGGGGACCGGCGGTCAAATAAGGTGGAAGAACTGAGTGAAATCCAGGTTAGCCGAGAAGTGGTGTTGGGTAAATTGAATGGCTTAAAGGCCGATAAATCCCCAGGGCCAGATAGTCTGCATCCCAGAGTACTCAAGGAAGTAGCCACAGAAATAGTGGATGCATTAGTGATCATTTTTCAAAACTCCTTAGATTCTGGAGTAGTTCCTGAGGATTGGAGGGTAGCTAATGTAACCCCACTTTTTAAAAAAGGAGGGAGAGAGAAAGCGGGGAATTACAGACCAGTTAGTCTAACATCGGTAGTGGGGAAACTGCTAGAGTCAGTTATTCGGATAGCAGTACATTTGGAAAGTGGTGAAATCATTAGACAAAGTCAGCATGGATTTATGAAAGATAAATCATGTCTGACGAATCTTATAGAATTTTTCGAGGATGTAACTAGCAGAGTTGATAAGGGAGAACCAGTGGATGTGTTATATCTAGACTTTCAGAAGGCTTTGGCAAGGTCCCACATAAGAGATTAGTATACAAACTTAAAGCACACGGTATTGGGGGTTCAGTATTGATGTGGATAGAGAACTGGCTGGCAGACAGGAAGCAAAGGGTAGGAGTAAACGGGTCCTTTTCAGAATGGCAGGCAGTGACTAGTGGGGTACCGTAAGGCTCAGTGCTGGGACCCCAGCTATTTACAATATATATTAATGATTTTGACGAGGGAATTGAATGCAACATCTCCAAGTTTGCGGATGACACTAAGCTGGGGGGTAGTGTTAGGTGTGAGGAGGATGCTAGGAGGCTGCAAAGTGACTTGGATAGGCTGGGTGAGTGGGCAAATGCATGGCAGATGCAGTATAATCTGGATAAATGTGAGGTTACACTTTGGTGGCAAAAACAGGAGGGTAGACTATTATCTTAATGGTGGCAAATTAGGAAAAGGGGAGATGCAACAAGACCTGGGTGTCATGGTACACCAGTCATTGAAAGTAGGCATGCAGGTGCGGCAGGCAGTGAAGAAAGCAAATGGTATGTTAGCATTCATAGCGAAAGGATTTGAGTATAGGAGCAGGGAGGTTCTACTGCAGTTGTACAGGGTTTTGGTGAGACCACACCTGGAGTATTGCACACAGTTTTGGTCTCCAAATCTGAGAAAATACATTCTTGCCATACAGGGTGTACAGAGAAGGTTCACCAGACTGATTCCTGGGATGTCAGGACTTTCATATGAGGAAAGACTGGATAGACTTGGCTTGTACTCGCTAGAATTTAAAAGACTGAGGGGGGATCTTATAGAAACGTACAAAATTCTTAAGGGGTTGGATAGGCTAGATGCAGGAAGATTGTTCCCGATGTTGGGGAGGTCCAGAACAAGGGGTCACAGTCTAAGGATAAGGGGGAATTCCTTTAGGACCGAGATGAGGAAAACATTTTTCACACAGAGAGTGGCGAGTCTCTGGAATTATCTGTCACAGAAGGTAGTTGAGGCCAGTTCATTGGCTATATTTAAGAGGGAGTTAGATGTGGCCCTTGTGGCTAAAGGGATCAGGGGGTATGGAGAGAAGGCAGGTACAGGATACTGATTTGGATGATCAGCCATGATCATATTGAATGGCGGTGCAGGCTTGAAGGGCCGAATGGCCTACTCCTGCACCTATTTTCTATGTTTCTACGTTTCTAACAGAGAGTTGGTTTACACCCCATGTATCAAAGCTTCTGCGCTTTCACAATTGAGGGTAAATTCACCACATAAACCCTCAAGACTTTCCTACTAAGTCTTTTCTCTTCCTTTCTGGTTCTTTCCAGAAAGGAAATACCAAGATGGGGCATAGCTTGCATCCTATAGTTCAGTACGTTAATGTATACGCTGCCAATTGCAACTTTACCTCTGCTGAGAAGTTGCCATTTTCTTTTCCCAGGCAATTTTATTTGCAATCTTCTCATTCACATATTTTGTCTGCTCCTGAAAGTCAATAGTATATATTATTAATGGTCAAAAGCTGGTTTGCATAATTCAGTTCACTCAATCAAAAAAAATTGAGACAGTGGTCAACAGCTTGCCCTGTCCCATGTCTGCAGAATCAAGACTTGCCTATCTGTGCTACAAATGCAGATAGGTAAATCTCAGTAGCGGACACAATGGTATGCCAGGACTTGTGCAGGCCTGGGCTCTGAAAGCAAGGATCTTTTCCAGCTATCTACAAAACAAAATCTAATTTTGACAGTAGTTTCACACTGAAAAACTTCACTCATCTCCATTTGACCCTCTCAGAAGGAAAAGGAGAGTAATGTAGTTTTAACATTAATAATGGGGCACTGGTTAAGCATGACCTCAGTTCACAAAGTCAGGGAACAGAATCACTACAGACAGACAATATGGTGGGATAATTATCAGCAAAATAAATGCTGTTGTAAAGATCAACCATAATGTCAGAAGTTTTTTTTTAAATCATAGAGACTGGGAAAATCAAATTAGAAAATTAACCTGCTGGACAGTCATGCTTAAAGTTGCCAAAGCCCAAATTTACCTCTTAAACAACCCTGAATTGCTTCCTGTCTTCAATATGCTCTTTAAAAAGTAAATTATTAACGAAGCTTAGCTATCTCAATACGTGGCTAAACATCAAAATATATTTGATAATGCCTCGGTAAAGAATCTTGGGATGTTTTTTTTACGTTGAAGCTTCCGGAGGATTACCATCTGTTGTCTTTGACCTTTCAGACCCAGGTAAATTACTTTCTTATTGGAGAAACATACTAAGCACCTGGGAAAACTCTGAAGTATCATTTTAATAGAGATAATGCCACCTGACAGAAATCTGACATAGCTTGAATTTTGTAGAATCTGTAATGAAAATATGAATCAAACTGTTATTCATAGGTGCTCAAGGCAAGATGTGAATGGAATATATCACCAGGGGGGAACTCTCACCCAAAATCTTGTAATAGAGGATACCCATTATTTCTAACTTTTTATTTGAATATTACCGTTTTATCAATGCAAAATATTAAACGCTGTGCCTGATTCATTCCATTACAGATGCAATTTTATTTTGTCAGTAGACAAAAAGTATATTATTGCATTATTACGTTTGTACTTGTAAGGAGACGGGGGACCCATGTGGCTCATTGCTAGAAATAATAGAACCTGCACCATTAATGTTAAAATCGCTATTGCTATCTAGTTCAAAATTAGTTCCATATTAAAAAGATAATCATGCATCATATCCATCTGACTATTCATATCGTACCTCTTCAATGGCTTTAATGAGATCTGCTTTGGGTGGAGCACCAAGAGGAATACACTTGTGTCCACAGAGCTTTAAAGAGGTGTAGAAGTTGCTTGCTGCAGATTGCTGTTTCTTGGACAAGGCTTCCATATGGTCATGCATCAGTTCATACAAGTACAATGCCAGTTTGGGTCCATGCTATATATAATCAGAACCAAAAGATCCACACCTTTAAAATCTGTTTCATTTGCTCACAATTCGTTTTATTTTGTTAAGACATTCATATTTCAGTAGGTAATATAATTTAGACAATTTACAAAGATCAATGTACTGTAGTGGAGTTGTGTTAGAAATATCAGTATTCACCTTCCAAAATATTTGCACGCGTTGCTATCGAACGAAAATCACATTATTGTTCATCAAATAATAGAATAAGTTATGGTATAACATTACATGGCTCAGCTACCATGCTTTAGCACATCTTGCATTTATCTGGCAAATGTACACGGAGGCTGCCTTACCTCCAAAGCTTGACCAAGACATTCTCTCAGAATTTCCTGATGGTTTGGTTCATAAGCTATTTCCAAAGCCATTTTCCTCTCCTCTAGCGAGCGGGCGGGACACAGAATGTGAACAAGCAATCGACCCAACTGGGACCGGAATGTCTCTCTGCAGGACCAAAGCATGCGCTTCCACTGCTGTCGTGGAGGGCTGTTTCTACCCGCTTCCTAAAACGATTCATATCAATAAATGACAGTGAGCAAGATGGCAACAATTTTCCAAGAAGCTTAAATCAAATTGAATAATATCCAAAGAATAATACCTAAAGAATACCATGCAGTATGCTCTACAAGTGAAATATGTTTTACAGGCAGTTTGCTCGCAGAAGGCAAAGTATGCAGATTTCCCCACACCAGCCAAACACTTCTGCCTTTAGGACAGTAAAACATCGCAATGCAATTCAATAAAACATTAGTAAAAAAAAAAATTGAGACCGAGCTGCAAAAACGTTCATTAGCACAAATCACCAAAATTTTAGTTAAGGAAGTAGACTTTAAGGAGCCCAAAACGGCTGTAATTAGTACCCCAGGTGGCTCTGTGTGGGCCAGACCTTGCTGGCTGACAGCCAACGGTTTTGAAGGGATCCACTAGTTCAGCCATTCGCACAAGTGTCTTTGAGATGACTGATACTTCAATCCTAGTGTCATCATCAAGTCCTGTGTTAGAGCATTAACTCACTGAAGAGGGAACCCGCATGCCCTTGCAAATCACCCTCACCCTTACATTAGGGAGGGCTCATATTGGAACATAGCAAGTCTTTCAAAATGTTTTCACATCTGTTCCAATCGGCTTTGAGTATCTCTGGAGACACAATGCAGAGTCCATTCTGCCTTAGTGGATGCACATCAGGTACAGCAGGTCAGCTCACTTGGCTCTCCACATCTAGTAATAGTACATGCAGATGCCAGAAGGCAGTGCGGCCAGGTCAAGCTTAACGTTGATGATGAAGTTAAAAAGCATAATTGGATCAAGTAAGCCTTCCCATGAGATTCATGCGTAATAAATGACATTCAAATCCTTTGGCAAAGTCCTGTATAGAAAGTAACAACTCACCAGATATGCAGCATACCAATGTGGGATGCAAATATTCTATCCACATTGTAACAAGAATTTCTGAACTAAATTACCATTTGGACATTAACAATCAAATCACTCACCAAGGATATTTTAATTCCTTCAATCATCAATTTTAGCATTTCTTTCTGGAATATTTTGACGTTGTTGTTGGGTAGTTCTGATGCACCTTCCTCGAAGCCTTCTCCCTCAGGGACCACACTCTGATGTGAATATTCAGATGTGCTCAATAAATCCAGAAAGTCAGAGTCAAGTTCTAAATAAGTAAAAGAATGACACATTTCAACACATATAGCCAGATTTAAAAATATATCGTAAGCAATGAATAGCACAGTGTAATTGTACCTTTACACTGCCTTGGCTATTGAAGCATTTAACCTATTTTGGCAACAATATTTTGCTGACAATTCAAGCACACAAAAGATGTCTGGTGATACCAAACAAAACCCACAGACTTCAGTTTTTTAGGAGATTCACTGTGTCCTCAGAGACTTTGATTTCCCTATTTAATTCATAATTCAAAATTAAAACATCCTACAAGGGAGCATATTGCTCTTGATGTTAGTTTTGAAATTACTTTATCTAATTTTAACTTGTCTTGTCTCTGAAAACAATACATATTTAAGTATTGCTTAAAAAAAAAAAATTGTTTCTGCTTTTAACTGAATAGGAAAATGGGACATTTGGTCCATTGTTTCACCAAGTGCAGGCTGTGAAAATAAATCCAGTCTAGAAGGCTGTGTCAGAAAATTTAAACCATTTCAGCCCAATTTTACCCGTTTTACCGTTTAACCACAATTGCTACAAACCTGCAGGTGCACCAACTGACAATGTATTGTTGTGACATTCATTGTCAATTGAGTAATGCAGATAGCAGCACGGTACCAGTCTGTAAACTCATACTTAAGAGTTAATTCTTGAATTTTTTCCCAAAGGACCTGCATTCTTTTATTGAAATAGTTATTTTCATAGCTGATGGGAAGTAATAAATGACAGCCTAAAATTTAGATATCCACACTAAACACTCCCCTACCCACCAAGTCCTCACTTCATTCAAGTTGACGTACAAAGAGACCTTCCTTGCAGGGTGTTATTAATGTGCAGCGGTTGAGTTGCTGCTTTACAGTGCCGGAGACCCAGGTTCAATCCTGACTATGGGTGCTAACTGTACGGAGTTTGTACATTTTTCCTGTGATGGCGTAAATTTTCTCTGGGTGCTCCAGTTTACTCCCAAATTCCAGATGTTCAGGTTTGTAGATTAATTAGCTTCTATATATCGTCCCTAGGGTGTTGGATAGAACACGTGTACGGGTGAATGGTTGGGCTAATTTGGACCTGCTTGATCTACCAATTTTTTTTCCCTTTGAAAATCACATTTAACGGTATTCCGTTGAATATTTTACTGCAATAATTCATTTTTTAAATAAAGTTGATTATCTCATGTACACTAACTTCCAATTCAAATCCTATAATTTCTGTTAAATTTAAAGTAGGACTGTCAATTTATTATCATTGCACAAGTGCAATCATGTTAATGGTAACGAATCGCCATTAATATGGTTGCAATACAGATATAAACGGAGAATAAATGAGCTCCTTATTGTGATTTCCTTCAGAAAAGTGAATTTGAGTAAAGTGAAGTCAATAGTGGGCTTGATTGAGAAGCCCTGCATGATGGTATAGCTTTACAATAAAGTCTGGCTACTTTGGTAAGAAATTTGGCATCTGTGTACTCAAATAAGAATAAGCTATGTAAGTGGAGTAAATGGTAACTCAGTCACCTACCTTGGTAGATTAACCTGTTAACAGATAAAATGGTGAGTCTCTGTAGTCTCTGTACAAACTCTGTCTCAGTTGCTCTCATTGCGTTTTCATGGCTCATTCTCCTTTGCATTAGAATAGAGAGTTCATCGCTGGCCATTGATCGCATCTTCATCAACAAAGCATCAGATGGAGCAGCCGAAAACCTGTGAGGACCTAGCAGTAAGATTCCATGTTAAATCCAGCTTCAGTAAAGTTTGTGAACTTACTACATTTTATTTACAATCACGCTGAAGATTATCTCAAGATTATAAAATTCAATTCTTTAAGAGACACTACTAAGCTCAAGCAACAATAAACCAAACTCCTTCAAGCTGGGAAAGCATGAGGCACATAAGAACTAAGAAAGAATAGTTTTGGTAGCACATGATTTCAACCATCACTATCGCACATGCTTCTGATGATGTCACATATAAAATGATCTTACCTGCTAGTTTGATAAAATTTGTAAATGTTTTCACAGATGTTTTTGTAAATATTAACAAATTAACTGTCTGCAGCTGAAAGGAGTTTACAATAACTTTAAAGAGCTGGACGATAGTGAAAAGCAAAAACCACATATACTGCCAAAACATCACTTTATGTAAATTGGTCACTAAATTATATCTAAAATAATTTTGAATGTAATAGTTTATCTCTACTCTATGACAGCATTGTTTTGGTTAGTATTTGTTGTAGCAGAACTGCAAACAAATCAGTGGCACAAAGGTGTATTCAAGCACTGATTTGAACTTAATACTGTAAACCTAAAAATACATAAAACTGATATTCTATTTCTGAGCATTTCTAATTCCCATTTCGGAGTCTATCTACTTCATGCTGAAACATACTGGAAAATTAAAACAACGTCTTCAAAGTTCTGGTAGGTTTACAGTATCAGAGGTGATGTTTTTGTACATCGACAATACATACTTTGCAGTCTGCTGTTGACAGAAAACATTTCTGAATGAAATGGTTTTCCAGGATCTGAATTCAGAAGTCCATTACTACACCTGCTTCTGAAGGGAAATAATAAGATATGGATCCAGTTGGGAGTGGCAAAGATGACTCCTGATGCACTAGGTTCAAGCTATAGGCCATTGGAAGGTGACCATACGAGGAGAAATGTTGTCTTGGTAGCCGTGGAATAATGGAATCTTTCAATGCAATTGAACCTTGTTGTAAATAAACAAAATTTAGAGATATATGCAGGGGAGAGCGAAACAATGGCTAAAATGGTACTGCCTGCAAAGAATTACATTAGTTTGCTAAACCCACATCCAGCTAAACATTTCCCAACTAAGTTCTGAAGTCATTTCTCAAATTAATTACTGATTGTTTTCCTCAAATATTCGGAAAACAATTAAAGCGTTAAATAAAATTGTTCAACCTATGTTTACATAGTATAGCAAACAATAGGACCAGCAATGTTCATAAAGAGTTAAACAAATATTCTTTCACCTGTGTGTGTGTGTGTATGTATGTGTGTCAATGTAATACAAAGAACACATTTATACTCAATGAGTCACCACAAGACTTTGAAAATATTGCAGGCCCTCCCTTTTGAAATGTTTGCCCGCAGCTTTATTGTGAACATATCGTTTCTTCCACCATTCAAGACCAGCTATAAATTCATTCCTCTAATAGAGGATAGCAAAATAAAAACATTGAAATAAGTAGCAGCAACTATAATTTGGTGAATGTGAGACAAGATAAAGGTGATTTTGTTCAGTGCAAAACAAGATAATTGTAGATTAATTCTCTGTCACTGCCATCTACCTGCAGCCTCTTAAACTATTCAATCCAGAGATGACAAACAGTATCCATTTTCATGGAGACAAGAAACTGCAGATGCTGGAATCTTGAGCAAAAAGACCCAGCGGGCCAAACAACTTCTGTAGATACAATGGACAGACATTTTGCGTCGGGACCCTTCTTCAGACTGACCCATCTGAAGTAAGGTCCTGAATTACTGCATATTCTAGCATTTTTTTCCTGTCTTCGAAAATTCTCTCTTTGGCATTATGCTGTCCCAATCTATACACTGTTTTTCTAACTTCAAACTGCATTATTCCAATAGCAACTCCGATTTTTCTAATCCCCCCCCAACTAGACAGATCCACTATCTTGAATCTCACACTGATTCCGAATCACACAATCCCAATCACCACTGATTTTGTTAACTTCAAATGAGTCAGATTTTCTAAATGAATTGCCAATCTACTCTCTGATCTAACTTTGAATTACAATGTCCCAGTTTAATCATTGGTCCTGTATTTATGAATTGCATCATTTAAGGGCCTGTCCCACCAGCATGCAACTCTATGCGATGAACGCGATCAAACTGGAAGCGGGGGCCGCGTGAAGATCGGGTGATCCCCTGTACAGGGCCGTTCCCACCAGCATGCGCCTGCATGCGGCAAGCGCAACCAAACCGGCAGTCGGGGCCGCGCGGAGGTTGGGTGAGTGGCGCAACGCGGCGCAAAGTGAGGCGAACTTGGAGCGAAGTCTAAGGTAAGTTCGCCAGGACAGAGAGGGGCACACAGAGAGGGGCACCGAGGCACACACACACACACAGGGCCGCGGAGCCACACACATAGAGGGTCACGGAGGCACTTACAAATAGGTTCACGGAGGCACGATGTCGGGGCGGTGTGTAAATGTCAAGGCGACTGCCAGCCGACAAGCCGTTGCCGCGCGGAATTTTCAGACAATGTCAGTTTTTTGGAGCCCCGCGCGGTGTCAGGACGAACTCTGCACAATTACGCACGGCTCCGGCGATCGAAGTGGGACCGCCCCGCGACGCCGGACGGCTCAAGCGACCACGTTAGGTCGCGCTAATCGCATGGAGTTGCATACTGGTGGGACAGGCCCTTTACTATTTCCCCAACCCTAAATTACCCCATCTCAGTCTACATCTTACACTTTTGATTCCCAAGAAAAAAGAATTACACATTGAGGGAGCAGTGCCTTTAACTGAACATTTAGTTTTGAGCTAGTTCTCCGCTACTGTCCTAGATACAGTGCCCTCCATAATGTTTGGGACAAAGACCCATAATTTAATTATTTGCCTCTGTACTCCACAATTTGAGATTTGTAATAGAAAAAAATCACATGTGGTTAAAAGTGCACATTGTCAGATTTTAATAAAGGCTATTTTTATACAACAATTTATTTATTGTCATTTGAACCTCAAAAGAAGTTCAAACGAAATTTGGTTTCTGCAGTCACACAACAAGAAAAGAACCAAGACACACAACCAACACAATTTACACAAACATCCTTCACAGTGAATCTCCTTCTCACTGTGATGGAAGTCCAAATCTTGTCTCTCCCCTGTGTTCCATTCTTCTCCCGATGTTAAAGCCCCCGGCGGGCGATGGCAAGTCCTGCGCCGGGCGATGCAAGGCCCCGCTCCGGGTCTTAACGTTAGAGCCCCGGCGGACGACGGCAAGTCTCGCGGCCGTTTAAGCCGCACTCCAGGTCATTTTCAACTCCGCAACTTGGGCGGGAGAAGTTGCCATTGCGGAAGCTCCAAAAAGCGGTCTCCCACCAGGGACCCGCAAGCTCCCGATGTCACCATCCACGTGACCTGCGGCTGGAGCCTCCGAGCTATACAGTTTGGTTTCACCATGTGGAAATTACAGCAGTGTTTACACATAGTCCCCCCATTTCAGGGCACCACAATGTTTGGAACACAGCAATGTCATGTAAATGAAAGTAGTCATGTTTAATATTTTGTTGCATATCCTTTATGCAATGACTGCTTGAAGTCTGCGATTCACGGATATCACCAGTTGCTGGGTGTCTTCTCTGGTGATGCTCTGCCAGGCCTGTATTGCAGCCATCTTTAGCTTATGCTTGTTTTGGGGGCTAGTCCCCTTCAGTTTGTTCTTCAGCATATAAAAGGCATGCTCAATTGGGTTCAGATTGGGTGCTTGACTTGGCCACTCAAGAATTGACCATTTTCTAGCTTTGAAAAACTCCTTTGTTGCTTTAACAGTATGTTTGGGATCATTGGCTTGCTGTAGAATGAATCGTCGGCCAATGAGTTTTGAGGCATTTGTTTGAACTTGAGCAGAGAGGATGTGCCTTTACCCTTCATAATTCATTATGCTACTACCATCAGCAGTTGTATCATCAATGAAGAGAAGTGAGCCAGTAACTTCAGCAGCCACACATGCCGAGGCCATAACACCCCCAACACCGTGTTTCACAGATGAAGTGGTATGCTTTGGATCTTCTCTCCTTTTTACTTTGGTCTTGCCATCACGCTGATATAAGTTAATCTTCGTCTCATCTGTCCACAAGACCTTTTTCCAGAACTGTGGTTGCTCTTTTAAGTACTTCTTGGCAAACTGTAACCCGGCCATCCTATTTTTGCGCTAACCAATGGTTTGCATCTAGCAGTGAAGCCTCTGTATTTCTGTTCATGAAGTCTTCTGGGGACAGTTGTCATTGACAAATCCACACCTGACTCCTGAAGAGTGTTTCTGGTCTGTCAGACAGATGTTTGGGGATTTTTCTTTATTACAGAGAGAATTCTTCTATCAACAGATGTGGAGGTCTTCCTTGGCCTGTCAGTCCCTTTGTGATTAGTAAGCTCACTAGTGCTCTCTTTCTTCTTAATGGTGTTCCAAACAGTTGATTTTGGTAAGCCTAAGGTTTGGCTGATGTCTCTTACAGTTTTATTCTTTTTTATCATAATGGGTTTTTTGACTTTCATTGGCACAATTTTGATCCTCATGTTGATAAACAGCAATACAAGTTTCCAAAGGTGATGGAAAGAATGGAGGAAAGGCTAGGTGCTGAGAGCTCTCTTATACCTGCATTAAGGAGGCATTTAAACACACCTGAGCAACTACAAATACAAAGCCATGTGTCCCGAACAATATGGTTCCCTGAAATGGGGGGGGGTTATGTATAAACACTGCTGTAAATTCTACATGGTGAAACCAAAATGTAGAAAAATTGCATTAATTAAAATCTGTCAATGTGCACTTTTAACCACCTGTGATGTTTTTCTATTACAAATCTCAAATTGTGGAGTAGAGGCAAATAAATAAATGATGGGTCCTTGTCTCAGACATTATGGAGGGCACTGTAGATTCAGGGTCATTGCCATTCTGAATGTCATTTAGGAGCCACAGGACTCTGCAAATAATACTGTGGACTCTGCAAATAATAGTGCAGGAACGGGGTACTGATTTGGGATGATCAACCGTGATCACATTGAATGGCGGTGCTGGCTCGAAGGGCCAAATGGCCTACTCCTGCTCCTATTGACCACCCATTGATTGCAGTTACTTTTAATTTGTGTTTGTGTTCCGTATTATTCATGAAGAGCTCCTTTCATTTAAAAACACAAATGACTATAAGAGCAATTTTATTTTAAATTATGTTTATTCACACCCATGAATGAAAGAACCAGAGCACAATCACAACTAACTATTTCAAGCTTTACTGTATGGGCTCTAGTTTTAGAAATTGAATGCTTACCTTTTCTTACCAAACTGCAATTATTTACACTTAAATAAGTCTACAAACTCAATAACCATTTCTGTGTATTCGTAACACCCCAACCCTGAGAGACTGGTCATAACATAAATCACTTTAGATTTATTTGAAATAAAATTACATATACTTTGCAGAATTATAAGCAAATTAGCCCAATGCCGCATGAAAGGTTACCATGCTTCACTCCACACATTTACATGAAGGGGCTGATTAAAATTCATCATACCACACCGATAAAACCAAAAATTGTATGTTGAAATTGCCACAAATCATATACAATTCTAATTGTGTAAACACCTTGCTCAAATAGCCATTTATCCCACAGTTAGCTATAAAGCAGCCAATTGAAAATTGCAACACTCACCAGCAATACTCTTCCTCTTCTGATGAATGGCATGATGCTGAGTTGCAGGTAAATGGAAGGAGCTACTCATAGTTTGTGCATCCTGAGTAGCTGTGGTTTTGATAAATTCAATTGCACTCTGAAGCACCCGGAACTGTAGTACAATGGCCATTTCTACACAAGAACAGACACTGATTACATTTACACCACAGCCACAGCCTGAGATGTCACTTTAAGAAAGGAGAACTTTCATTAAACTCTCTCTATTTTTGCTATTTCAAAACAAAATTTGCCATGTGGTGAACAGTAAAGATGAACATTTCAAAAAGATATCAATGATCAGGTGGGCAAGAAAGTGACAACTGGAATTTAGTCAGGAGCGGTGTGAAGAAATTCATTTTGGAAGCAAAGTAAAGGAACACATTAGTTCCTTTACCTTGTACATTTAGAAACAAAGAGGTATAGAGGAACTTGAATTGTACACACACACATCCCTGAAAGTAGCAGGAAAATGAACACTTGAAGTGCTGTAACCCACCAGGCTAGGAAGCAAGAACTAGATTTTTGTTTTGTTTAATGTGCATTAGGGCCAAATGACCATTCTCTGCCATCCCATAAAATTCTTTGATTTTATAATTAGCCATGATCTAACTGCATGATGAATGGCTTAATATACTAAATGGTTTCCTCCAGTTCCTACATTTCCAGAAACCCATCATCTCTCCCCTATGTTTATTTTATGCACCTGGCTATGGTAAAGGAGAAAAAGGGGGTTGGGGTGAAGAGGTATTGTAGAATTTCCAGAATTGTATCTATAATGCTGTTGATTAGAAAATTCTGAATTCAGTCTCCATGTGCTTGTGCCCAAATATTTAAACCCATCTGTTATGACTTCCCAAAGTCAATGGCACTTCTTTTGCACACACCTGCACAGTGGCAGTATAAACTCCACTCTTAGTGTAGGTTCCTGATGCATAAGACTAATTATTTGATGTAGTTATCGCAGGAGAAACACTTGCTTCCCTTAGGAAGCATTCTGGTTGTGGAAATTATATTTTTTTACTATTCTCTTGCGAATTCTTCACACTGGCTTAACGTGTCTGGGTTGCTATTTGAAACGTTGCTGCGACTGCCAAATTTCCAGCAGGAATCCAAATCTTAGTTTGAAACGTTACTATCTTACAGGCACTTTTTTGTTCAGATCACAAAATGTAAAGCTAGTGCACTGTAACATAGTGTTTACATTCAAAAACACTCCCTTTTCTCAACAGCAGATTCATGGACATGGTCTTTCAAGGGTCCACAATGGTGCTGTTAGGTTTAAAGAGCTGTTCAGCAAAATGAAAGTGAGGAGATGGATCATTTAAAGTGCTGCACTCCACATGGCTATAGACAGACATCTGAGCATTAGAGAAAGTTAAGCGTTTTTAGGTCTTGCATGAACAAAATAAGCCAAAAGGCCACAGCTGTATTAATAAATTTCAATGATTCTACGACAGATTCCTGAAGTACTGAAAGTACAGCATTTATGGCTCAAAATTATGGCACTATATTCCTATTTCTAGTGTGAGTAAAATATTCCACCACAGGTAGATATCCAGGAATGTTATTTATTGGACTTTCAGGAGGTATGCAGAGGTCCAAAAATGAGCACATGTGGAATTTGAAATAAAACGCTGACACGGACAGGGAAATTGACAAGCAAAAGAAAATAAGCTAAATAAATATGTACTCTAACTGTAAGGATGTAGAAAGGTGACCCAGGACTTCAACTTTTACAATATTTATACTTGACCTAGACAAAGAAATGGAGAACTGATCATCCATGTTCAAAGTCAGGTAATACATTAAAATACTGAACCTTAAATGCCAGAAGAAAATTAAGGAGGATTATAGATTGTCTGCTGCCCTTTTCCTTTTTTTTATTCTTATATATGAAGCTGCCTTAAGGATACTGACAGCTTAAAATACAAAGATTAAACATATTAACAAAGTTAAATGGAGGAAAAAATGACAATATTTTCATTTAAATGATTTGATTTGTAATAATACAAAACTAACGAGAAATGAGTTTAGACAAAATGCTGGAGTAACTCAGCGGGTCAGGCAGCATCTCTGGAGAGAATGGATAGGTGACGTTTCAAGTTGAGACAGTTTCTTCACACTTTTCAGATGAAATGCTGCCTGACCCGCTGAGTTACTCCAGCATTTTATGTCTATCTTAGGGGTAAACCAGAATCTGCAGATCCTTTTTATTACATTATTACAGAAATGAGCTACCACTCCTGCATGCTGATCCTTCACGTTGCTTCAACAACATTCCTAATTTCCTAGTTTGTAGCAATTCCTAAAATTATCAAATGTGAATTGGTTACAATAATCCTCTAATGTCCCTTTTTTTAAATTGTTCAAGGTCCAATTTTAGTTGAATAAACAGGTAGTTGAATAAATGGAGACCATTTGTGAAGAAAATGACGAACTGATTAAAATAACACAAAAGTTTAAATTATTTGGTATTCTTAATGATTAACCTTTGCCCTATGAAACACTGTAATCAGTTTGAAAATTTTAAGGCAACCTTTAGTTTTTGTGTCCTTGCTGTTCTCCAGGTATCCAAGCAGTGATATTAAATCCTCTATTATGCGAAAATATGGTAAGCCAGACGAGCTGCAGGAATGGATGGTAATTGCGACCAGCAGCTGCTGAATATCACACAGCACCAATCTGTACTCACTCAATGGAATGCTATAATGAAACAAAATCATTGAATTTAGAAAAACAATGCAATGCTAATGCAGGACTATTGCATACGATGCCAATCTATAAATATAAAACCAAAAACAACCTCTATTAAAAACTTTTAAAGATGGCTGAGAAACAAGTGGGACTGTTTAAGCCAGGAACTTACTGAGAAATAGGGTCAAACTACAAGAATAACTTGTTTATATATTAAAGTCAAAAAATATTCCAGAACACATCATGGAGAAAAAATAGACAATGCCATTTGCATCACTGTTTAAGGATACCCAAAGCAAACAGCTATTTATGGATACGGATGGAGTGAATCGGATTGTCTGTTTGGATTGGAGAATCACAGTAAGAAGCTAAGAGGAATTTTGCATTCAAAATCTCTGGCAAATGCTTCAATCTGGTCTCTGCCATTATGGACGATGGAATGTCCTAAGGTCTTTTTTTTTTCAAGAACATAAGTAGCATATTTGGCCCCTTATGCCTGCTCAGTGACTGAACAACATCGTGGTCAATGCTTTATCTCAGCAGCACTTTCCTGTACTTGCTCCATTTCCATTGATTTCCTCAATACTTAAGGATTTTTGTTCTGAATAAACTCAGCAACTGAGCTTTCACAACCTCTTGAGTAGAGAACTGCAAGGATTCACCACCCTCTGGGTGAAGATATTTCTTCTAACTTGTGTCTTAAATGACCAACCCTTTGTTGTGAAACAATGACCTATGATTCCCTTCACCCCAACCAAGAGAATCATCCCCACGGCTACACTGTTGAACCCATTAGAATGATATGCCAAGTCAGCTGATTACAGAATGCGGCATGATTGACTATGCTCGTGTCTAACATTCCACACGCTGGCATGAGAAGTTGTGTTCCTAGAAAACAGTATCATGATTTTCATAACAAGCAGCTTCCCGCAACTAAACAAGAAATGTACATTGAAAAATATATTGATTTACTATTTTATACTTTCCCTCACATAATTTCGATCAGCGTAAAATTTATTCCATATGTGGCTGCCTCTCCTGCAAGCTTTACTAAAGGATTACTTCCTTCATGACTCCCTGGCCTGCTCTTCCCTTCCCATGTCCCACACCTCATCTTATGACACTCGTGACATCCCACGCAACACCACTTTAATTCCGAAAGTCACTCTACATACTTTGGCTTTTGCACTATCATGGACTGGTTTACTTAGTGTAATGGCCATTTGGCTTGTTTTGTGTGTCGTTAATTATGGCATGTGTCTTTAGATTTTAGACTGCCCGTTATATTGTGGGTGGGATTTATGGCGTATTTTGGGGCGTGTTTCAAGCTAAGTTTCTTGTGCAGAAGCTTAGTGTTTAGTTTAGTTTGGAACCAGCATGGAAAAGGTTTACCTATTGACCATGCGAAGTGTAACGGAGACACAAGGAGTTTTGTAATGTTTAAAGCAATAAGCTGGAGTTCAATGAAGATTATAGTAATGAGTTGGAAGAAGTTTGGATGTACCTTATTGTTTTCATCAACAATAAAGAATTTATTCATCAAAAGATTGTGTTTTGAAGACTTATCTAGTAAGAAGCTCTGAAGGTGGCTGACGGTGAGCTCGCATGCATAAATAGACATTCCCCTTAACCATGCAGTCCATTTAGCGGCTGCAGGGAGTCATCTCTTGTACGATATATAAATCTGCCGCTACACTTAGAATAACTGATAATTTATTGTATATTATGTTGTTGCATTAAAGATGCAGTAAGAAAGAACATCATTGTTCGAATTGATATTTGCGGCATATGACAAATAGACACTTTTGAACTCTTCCATTCCCAACTTTCAAGGATGGAAGATGGCTCTCCAGTTGGGCAATAATTCAGTTGTACTTCATCCAATCTGGTGTCCTGCATTCTCCACATTTGAAAAACCCAACACAGATTCTACAGAACTTGCATTCAATCGCAGAGTTGCCTGCTACTTTAATTCTCCATCCTACTCCCATTCTGCCTGTGACTTCCTTGTTGTTATCAGGCAACTGAATCATTCTATCACAACTAGACAGAATTGAACTAGTATCTATCTCATTGGTGACCCTCGGACTATCATTGATTGAAATTTACTGGCTTTACCTTGCACTAAACGTTATTCCCCATCAACTATCTATACACTGCATGTAGCTCGATTGTAATCATGTACTATCTTTCCATTGACTGGTTAGCACACAACAAAAGCTTCTCTCTGTACAGCAATACACGTGACAATAAACTAACCTAAACTAAACTAAAACTTAATTGTTCCATCAAGATCCAAATCAAGTTTCAGGAACAACACCTAATTTTCCATCTGGTCCTTCAGGACAGGCCAGTTTTGCCTGCTATAAATATTTTCTATTTGTATTGCCTGTTTTGCTGGGCATTTCCCAGTCTTATTATTAGCAACACAAATAAGCATAATCTTATTATAACTGTTACATTTACTAATTTAGTCTCAAGCTAGATACTCCCTTTGTGCTACTTATCCATCTTCCACCTTCTCTGCTGTTGAAAACTAACTTGTTTTCTCTGCCAGTTATGTTGAAGTTGTGGACCTGAAACATTAAATGTTTCTTTTTCCACAGCTGCTGCCAGACCTGAGTGTTTCCAACATTTTATTTTCCATTTCAGATTTCCTGCATTTGAAGTAATTTGATTTCAATGTATTATTTGGCATGACATTAATTTTGTACAAACCCGTGAAAGTTGTCCACAGTGTAAATAGAATAGAATAGAAGCCTTTTATTGTCATGCAAACAGCTTGGTTTGAACAAAATTGCATTTTCTATAATCTTAACAATTACAAAAAAAAAACAAGACCCACACTTAACACAAACATCCATCACAGTGAATCTCCAACACCTCCTCACTGTGATGGAAGGCAGATGTCTTATCTCTTCCCTTGTTCTTCTCCAGCAGTCCAACTGCAACGTCGAGGCGCACTGGGGCTCCCGATGTTAAGGCCCCGGCGGGCGATGGTAAGTCCCGCGGCCGTTAAGCCGCACTGGACAATGTTAGGCCCCGCTCCAAGTCATTCCCGTGATTCTAGCGGGAGAAGTTGCCGTTGTGGGAGCTCCGAAACGTGGTCTCCCACCAAGGACCTGCGAGCTCCCGATGTTACCGTCCACAGAGCCCGCGGCCGGAGCCTCCGAAGTCGGGTCACAGCTCCTCCCGCTCTGAAGTCGGCCAGCTCCGCGATGGCATGTCCGCAGGCTCCACGACTGGAGCCCTTAGGTTGATTCCGGCCGGAGGCCGCCGCTGGCTACACGATGTTAGGCCCAAGGACACCAGAGACCCGACACGGAAAAAATCGGGTCCCCTCTGGTCGGGGAAGAGACTAATGGTTCCACCCCCCAACCCCCCCCAATATACACAGCTAAAAAAATTAAATTAGAATCAAACATACATTTAACGAGGTGAAAAAAAAAACGACAGACGGACTGCTGTCGAGCCGCTGCCGTTAGGCGCCGCCACACCACACCGATGTCAAAGAAGCCATTATGAGACTGAGAAACAAGAATAAAACTGTTAGAGACATCAGCCAAACCTTAGGCTTACCAAAATCAACTGTTTGGAACATCATTAAGAAGAAAGAGAGCACTGGTGAGCTTACTAATCGCAAAGGGACTGGCAGGCCAAGGAAGACCTCCACGTTTGATGACAGAAGAATTCTCTCTATCAATAAAGAAAAATCCCCAAACACCTGTCCGACAAATCAGAAACACTTTTCAGGTGTGGATTTGTCAATGACCACTGTCCGCAGAAGACTTCATGAACAGAAATACAGAGGCTACACTGCAAAATGCAAACCACTGGTTACCCACAAAAATAGGATGGCCAGGTTACAGTTTGCTAAGAAGTACTTAAAAGAGCAACCACAGTTTGGTCGGTGGGGGGCTGCGAGTCAGCTGCCCTGCCAACTGCGTGTTCGTTATTTCGACTTTTTTGTTTTATTTGGTGTGTCCAAATGTTTTAGTGTCTCTCGGTATGCCTTGTGTGGGGTGTGGTGGGGAGGGAAAAAAGGGGGAAACCGCTTTCGGTCGACTCCTCGACAGAGAGGTGACTTTTTCCACGTCGCTCCCTCGCGGCCTAACAGCTTGGATTGGAGCGGCTTTTCCCGGAGCCTTTACCAAGAGCTTCAGTAGCGGGCACAGCGTGGACATTTTCCATCGCGGAGCGGGGCAAACCCTTTCTGGGGGTCGCCAGAAAGGAGTGCTCTGATCACTGGCCTGGTGACTTTGACATCATGGGGCTGTGGTCTGCGGAACTTCTAGCCGCGGGCATGGCGTGGACTTACCATCTGGAGCCTGGGATCCCTTGCTGGGGATCGCCAGAGGAGAGCTCCGACCTCAGGCCCGCGGACTACGACATCCTGAAGCCGCTGTCTGAGGAGCTTCTAACCACAGGCGAGGTGTGGACTTTCTATTGCGGAGTCTGGGATCTCTTGCCGAGCATCGCCGGAGAAGAGCTCCGACTGCCGGCCTGTGGCCTATAACATCCTGAAGCCGCGGTCTCCGGTAAGAAAGTGCCGATTTGGGCACTCCAAGCCACGGAGTGTGTTTGACCGTCCCGATGTCGGAGTTTGGATCATCGCGACGAGAGGGACTGTACATCGGGCCGTCCGTAGCGGCGACTGGGGAGGGTTTATGGCTCCGACCACGGGTGAACAAGGGAGGAGGACTGGCTGAATTTTGCTGCTTTCCACCACAGTGATGAATGCTGTGGTGAATGTTTGTGTTAAATCTTATTGTGTATTGTATGTTCTTTTTAAGTGTATCGCTGCTGGCAAATTCATTTCACTGCACCTTCGGGTACATGTGACGAATAAAATTGACTTTGACTGGAAAAGGGTCTTGTGGACAGATAATACGAAGATTAACTTATATCAGAGTGATGGCAAGAGCAAAGTATGAAGGAGAGAAGGAACTGCCCAAGATCCAAAGCATACCACCTCATCTGTGACACACGGTGGTGGGGGTTTTATGGCCTGGGCATGTATGGCTGCTGAAGGTACTGGCTCACTTATCTTCATTGATGATACAACTGCTGATGGTAGTAGCATAATGAATTCTGAAGTGTATAGACACATCCTAGCCGCTCAAGTTCAAACAAATGCCATTAGACTAATTGGCTGGTGGTTCATTCTACAGCAAGACAATTATCCCAAACATACTGCCAAAGCAACAAAGGAGTTTTTCAAAGCTAAAAAATGGTCAATTCTTGAGTGGCCAAGTCAATCACCCGATCTGAACCCAATTGACCATGCCTTTTATACGCTGAAGAGAAAACTGAAGGGGACTAGCCCCCAAAGCATAAGCTAAAGATGGCTGCAATACCGGCCTGGCAGAGCATCACCAGAGAAGACACCCAACAACTGGTGATGTTCATGAATCACAGACTTCAAGCAGTCATTGCATGCAAAGGATATGCAACAAAATACTAAATATGAGTACTTTCCTTTACATGGCTGTGTCCCAAACATTATGGTGCCCTGAAATGGGGGGGACTATGTATAAACACTGATGTAATTTCTACATGGTGAAACCAAAATGTAAAAAAATGGCCTTTATTAAAATCTGACAATGTGCACTTTAACCCTGTGATTTTTTTCTATTACAAATCTAAAATTGTGGAATACAAAGGCAAATAAATAAATGGTGGGTCTTTGTCCCAAACATGATGGAGGGCACTGTACCTGTAAGTATTTAAGTATTACACCCATAGTACATATTTGCTTTTACTGCTCTTAGTGTTTCTTCCAAGTAACAGTCAACATAGAGTGGATATGATTCATCAGCTAAGGCAGGGTTCTCGATTGTGAGTAGTCACGGCTTTGCTTAATTTAATGTTTGAGATTTCCTAGTCTGTGGCTGCAATACTGAGCAATCCCACGCAACTTCTTTCCAATTCTCAACCACTGCACTGCCACTTCTGCAAGGTCAGTTCCTGTCAGTGAGTCAGGACACAGCAAAGGATCCAGATGGGGCTACTGGAGATGTATATTTGAGATGTTGTTTGAAAGGCTCAATACAGGTTATTCAAGATGGTGATTAACTGTGAGACAGATCTTCCAATTAAGACACATCTTCATTTTTATGGAAAACATTGCAGGGACATACCCAAATCCTGCCAATGGTTCAATGTCTGCTCTGAAGTCGTAATTTTAAAGTATCTGAGAGCTATGCTGGACAGTTTATTTTGCAGTAAAGCATTAATACAAATACTGGGGCGAGAAGAGTTGGCAGTTTCTCTTCCCTTAAGAACAGATGGTGAACCAGATCGCAACTATCAGTGGTTTAATGGTTATCGTTACTGGTTCTAGCTTTCTACTCAAGATTTTGTAATTAACTGAAGTTCTCCAGTTGCCACGATGAGATTTAAAATTACTCTTGTAATTTAGGAAATGCAGTTCTGCCTTTCCACACAGCAAGGACCTTAGAAGTTGTAATGCGATAATACCCAAAAAAATCTGTTTTAGCCACATTACGTAAGAGCAAATATTGGGCAGGAAACCTGTTAGTTCAACACCTGTATCTGTCGTAGAGGAATTTAAGAATTTCCTTCTCACTTCAAATAGAGCATAAAATTTGTTTCAAAATTAACAATGAAAATTGACCTATGGCATTTGCAAAGGTTGCAAGATAAGTATAGAAATGTACTGATTATTAAAATTAACCATAATAACTTCCTTACCCATTCTCTAGTCCATTAAGTGCAGCCAAGGTGTTGAATAAGACATACAGCAGGCCATTGTCGAGAAGAATATCAGCTAACTTGGGGCAGGCATTCAGAAACTGGAGTAAAACATACAATATATGGTGCACCAATGTATTTTCATATAGAGAGTTTTCAATAAGGCCCAACACAGGAATAATACACCTTTTATGGAATGGGTCAATGTGAGCCATTGCCTCTGGATCCAACCTGTTCAGATTCAAAAACAAAATACATCATCAGAGGAACAGTAAGATAAAACCAGCCAAATATGTATATTTATAACCCACAGACCTTCTAACAATGCATGTTATTATCAATTGATGTATAAAACAAATTAGAATACTCCCAGGCTTTAATGCTCCTTAAGTAATCCAAACATAGATTCTGAAGATTCTGAAGAGATGGCAAATACAATCGCCAGCTTCTTCTAAATATAAAAAAAAGATATTTTGGAAAAACATGAACCATTTTTTGGTATAGGTTTTGCCTTGCAGTTTCAACATGTTAATGCATCTAATTTCTTAGCAGATCTGCAAATTGTTACACTTGAGAAAAGATCCAATTGCACCTCTGCATTCAGCTGCAATGTGGTGATTCTGATATTTAATTTGCTTAAAGTCATCATACAGCAGCTTAAATTATTGAGACTTTTAAAAGTACCAACAGTTAAAAAGCCAAAAACATGGCATTAACAACAATGAGACGAAGAGATCGACAATAAGCAGTCATGTGTCAGGACAACAACCTAGCCCATAACATCAGCCAGACAAAATAATTATTGGATAATACTTCAAAAAGGCTGGCAGTATCATCAAGGACCCACACCATCCTGGCCACACACTCATCTCCCTGCTACCTTCAGATAGAAGGTACAGGAGCCTGAAGACTGCAACGACCAGGTTCAGGAATAACTACTTCCCGACAGCCATCAGGCTATTAAACTTGGATCGGACAAAACTTTGAACATTAATAGCCCATTATCTGTTATTTGCACTTTATCAGTTTATTTATTCATGTGTGTATATATTTATACAATGGTATATGGACACACTAATCTGTTCTGTAGTCATGCCTACTATGTTCTGTTGTGCTGAAGCAAAGCAAGAATTCCACTGTCCTATCAGGGACACATGGCAATAAACTCTCTTGAATCTTGTTTTGTCATAAGAAATGATGTGAATGCAATCCTATCCTCATCATCTTTGTTACTTCCTTCCATCCAATCCATCTTCACAGTCCGTTGCATCAGGAAGGCTGGAAGCATCGTCAAGGATGTCCACCACCAAGGTCATTCCCTTGTCTCTCTTCGACCTTCTGGGATACAATAAAGGAGCCTGAAAGCCCAAACGTCCACATTTAATAACCAGCTTCTGTCCCACTGCTATCAGACTCCTGAACCCCTATCACTCCCCTTTCTAGGAGGTGCAGCACATACTCTTAGCTGTACCTTAATAAGCTATTCAAATATTTTACTTTAATATATTTTTTTGCATTACTCCAGATTGCACTACAATTTTGCACTATTCTAAAAAAAATGAACATACTCTTCATCCAGATCGACTCCTCGGCCCAGCAGCATTTCAAGAAAACACTCCATCAATCCTTGTGTCCCTTGGTGAAGATAAAGCTGATTGGCCAACAACGAAAATCCATGGTTTTTCAGGAATTTTTCCTTTTGTTCCTTTGATGCACGTGTGAAATATGCATCCAGCAACTATTAACAAAACACGTTAAAACTGAATTAGGAAAATTACACCCGAGGAGTGTTGAAATAGAAATCTCAGTTATAAAATAATACAAATGGAATTACAGACTCATTCAGAAAGGAATTTCTTCAGCCACTTTCCTGTGCCAGTTTTTGAAAGAACTGCAATTTAATCTCATCCTTCTGCTCTTTCTTCCTACTACTGTAATTTTTTTCCATTTTAATGAGATACTCTTTTGAAAGTTACTGCAGAATATGCTTCTACCAGTCAAATGACTAAATTCAGCAAGAGTGAGCGAGTGCGAGAAAGCAAGAGAGCAGAAGAGATTGATCTTTTACGTTTGTGTAATTTATATATCAATTAAGTTTTTGTGTGTTGTCTGACTTTATGCCTGTAATGCTGCTGCAAGCAAGAATTTCATTGTACCACTATCTCGCTGTACTTGCAAACACAACTCAAATTAGAGCATTTCTAGGGCACAGAAACGCATGAGATTGCTGTTGTTTCATCTTATTCTTAACCAGCACCAAAATGATGTAACAGATAATGGCAGTGCCATTACCTGGCATCAAAATGGCGTTACCATACTGAGAAATACTTCAGCTTGGTTCTCCCAGAGCCACTTAAGACTTAAAATTCATTACTCCCATAATGTAAACATGAATAGACAAGGTGGACTCCAGCAGTGTGGTAAAACCAAGTGGCATCAAGAAGCTCCAGAAAAATTGACACCATTGGGAATCAGGGGTAAAACAAATCCTTTGGTGGAAATCATACCCAGTATTCAGGATAGTACTTGTGAAAGATGGAGGTCAGTCACCTCTGCCTCAGGACACTGTCGATTTTTAATGTAGATGTCCTAAACTCCAACCATCTTCAGTGTTTCATTAATTGATTTCAGACATGGAGATGTTCGCTAATGATTATGAAATATTCAGTTCTACTTGCGCAGCTTAATTTATGGTACAGGATCTGTATTCATTCACAACAACACAGACATGTTTCCTATTTAATCTGATAAACTTTAACATTTGTGCCACACAAGTGCCAGGTAATTACCGCATACAACAAGAGCATTGAACCACTTCACCTAGACACTCAATGCATGATTAGTCAATTATTTTTCAATACCCTACCATAACACTCTGGAGGGGGTCACTGCTGATCAAATATTTAATTGTACCAGTTAACGGGGATTATTCAGGAATTGTGGAATTATGAGGATGGCAAGCATTATTTCAAAGAAAACCCTATTCACAATTTAACTTCCACTGACACTTTGAAGCCATGAAATCAATCAGGTGTGGTATATTCTGATTTTATAGCATTGTAACTGTGCAGTGGAAGACAATTAATGAATGGTTAATTGGCCCTCATGATGAGATCAGGGAAAGAGAACATGGTCATCTCTCCTATAACAACATCAATTAAGGCACATCACTACCACATGATATACAGTTCAGGACATGTCTGTTTTGTCACTAAACATGCTGGCTGTTGCATATCTAGGGAACCATCCCTCAAACACTGTAACAGAAGTAGTACATTTGGGTGTTTGGTGCTCAGACCTCTCGGTCCAATCACCGGAACTTCAATATTTAAAGGGGTTGAGCTATGCTTCCACTGTAAATATATAATTCTGCAAAGGTTAATTGTCTACGTTCAAAATATGAGTTAAGTACGTAATTAGAGCCATTGAAACTGTAGTTTATTGTTTTGTGTTTAAAAAAGGTCTAACACATTTCTGTATCATAAATTGTCTGGGGAGGAGAAACAGATTCTCCAGAAGATCCACTTGTGATGAGTAAAAATCTTGTACATCTACCTGCTTGTCTCCGGTGACTCAGTCACAGCAGCCACCTGCATGTCAGAGCAGGTCAGAATTCTGCTGTGAGTGACTCACCTCCCAAGTTGCCAAAGCCTTTTCAACATTTCTAAGGCACAAGGTCAGAAGGGTGATGCAATATTTTTATGTGCTTGTAAGCAAGCAGCTTCAACGTCCAAAATCCTCAACTCCATCCATGCAAAGCAACCCCTTGCTTCACTCCATCTCCAAGTTTAAACGTTTGCCTGTGCAACATGCCTTCAGTGCAAAGCATCTGCCGAGATAACATAAGAAACGCTGCAGCAATTTGCAGAAACATTTTTGCCAGCACGATCAAATCTATAGTATCTATCGTCAATCATCTACAAGGACGCGTGCACATGGAGAATGGAACAACAGTACCGGTAGGCATACTTCGAAGACATATGCCATTCTGGCATGGAAAAATGTATCAGTATTCCTTCATCACAGATCATCCACCCACTTCCTCCCACCCAAAGCCCTGCCCATCTGACAGCAGAGAAAGCACTTTTGCCACAGAGATTGCAGGTTCAAAGAAATGACTCACCCCTCCATTCTAAGGAGCAATATGGGATGGGAATAATGGTGGGCTTGCCAGAAATGCTCATTTATTACCCCTAAACATTAAACATAGACATAGAAAATAGGTACAGGAGGAGGCCATCCGGCCCTTTGAGCCAGTACTACCATTCAATATGATCATAGCTGATCGTCCGCTATCAATAACCCGTGCCTGCCTTCTCCCCATATCCCTTGACTCCACTAGCCCCTAGAGCTCTATCCAACTCTCTCTTAAATCCATCCTGTAACTTGGCCTCCACTGCCCTCTGTGGCAGGGAATTCCATAAATTCACAACTCTCTGGGTAAAAATGTTTTTTCTCAGCTCAGTCTTAAATGACCTCCCCTTTATTCTAAGACTGTGGCCCCTGGTTCTGCCTCACCCAACATTGGGAACATTTTTCCTGCATCTAGCTTGTCCAGTCCTTTTATAATTTTATATGTTTCTATAAGATCCCCCCTCATCCTTCTAAACTCCAGTGAATACAAGCCTAGTCTTTTCAATCTTTCCTCATATGACAGTTCCGCCATCCCAGGGATCAATCTCGTGAACCTACGCTGCGCTGCCTCAATCACAAGGATGTCCTTCCTCAAATTAGGAGACCAAAACTGTACACAATACTCCAGATGTGGTCTCACCAGAGCCCTATACAACTGCAGAACAACCTCTTTACTCCTGTACTGAAATCCTCGTTATGAAGACCAACATTCCATTAGCTTTCTTCACTGCCTGCTGTACCTGCACGCTAACCTTCAGTGACTGGTATACAAGGGCACCCAGGTCTCACTGTACCTCCCCCTTACCTAACCTAACCCCATTGAGATAATAATCTGCCCCCTTTGTTTCTGCCGCCAAAGTGGATAACCTCACATTTATCTATATTATACTGCATCTGCCACGCATCTGCCCACTCACTCAACCTGGCCAGGTCCCCCTGCAACCTCCTAACATCCTCTTCACAGTTCACACTGCCACCCAGCTTTGTGTCATCCGCAAACTTGCTAGTGTTGCTCCTAATTCCCTCTTCCAAATCATTTATATATATGGTAAACGATTGTGGCCCCAACACCGAGCCTTGCGGCACTCCACTCGCCACTGCCTGCCATTCTGAAAAGGACCCTTCACTCCTACTCTTCGCTTCCGGTCTGCCAACCAATTTTTTATCCATGTCAACACCCTACCCCCAATACCATGTGTTCTAATTTTAGTCACCAGTCTCCCGTGCGGGACCTTATCAAAGACTTTCTGAAAGTCTAGATACACTACATCCACTGGCTCCCCTTCATCCATTTTACTTGTCACATCCTCAATAAATTCCAGAAGATTAGTCAAGCATGATTTCCCTTTCATAAATCCATGTTGACTTGGACTAATGCTTTCACTGCTATCCAAATTATTACCTTTTTAATAATTGACTCCAGCATCTTTCCCACCAACGAAGTCAGGCTAACTGGTCTGTAATTCCCCGTTTTCTCTCTCGCTCCTTTCTTGAAAAGTGGGATAACATTAGCTATCCTCCAATCCACAGGAACTGATCCTGAATCTATTGAACATTGGAAAATTATCACCAATGCGTCCACTATTTCCAGAGCCACCAAAGCGGTTCCTTTACCTCAAGTTTTCTTTATCATATCTGGTTAATTGGACAACACTAAATCCAGAATTGCCTTTTCTCTGGTCGGCTCCATTATAAGCTGCTCTAAGAATCCATCTCGGAGGCATTCTACAAACTCTCTTTCTTGGGGTCCTGAACCAACCTGATTTTCCCAGTTCCCAAACATTCTTTCCTTAGGAAATATATCTCAATTTCTTAAGTCTACATAGATAGTTCCACAGGTCTGGGAGTGTGCCAGTAAACCTCTTGCACATACTCTCCAAGGCCACAATGTCCTTCCCAATGTATCTATCATTCCATCAGCTGACTCAGCAAAGTTGCAAATAATAAATCAGGATCAATTGCCACATTGAAATGAAGACAAATTATCCACTCCTCGAGCAGAACACCAAAGTGCTGGAGGAACTCAGTGGATCACGCTGCATCTGTGGAGAGAAATGGACAAGCAATGCTTATTTCCTTCCGCTGTTGCTGCCTGACCAAGAGTTACTCCAGCAATTTGGGTTTTGCTCAAGATTCCTGCAGCTATAGTTTCTTGTGTATCCATTCCACTTATTTTGCTTATTCTCTTCTGTAAAATAAAGCTCAACAAATTATGTGCTCTTGGATTTAAGAAGGTGACCACTAAATAAGACTTTTGAATGGTACTTTCACAGTCAATATTGGTTCAATACTATAATTACAACGTAGTGGGAGGTTAATTCGGATTAAAGCAGGTGATAGGATAGAAAGGAAGTAAAGATAGAAATAAAAATAGAAAATGCTGGAAATTCTCAGCAGGTCAGTCAGCATTTGTGGAAAGAGCAACAGTGTAAGCGTTTCAGGTCATTTTTGTTGTTATTTCAGATTTCCAGCATCTGCAGTATTTGGGTTTTCTGGCATAGGAAGAAGAGTTCCAAGTGCAGGGAAGTACGGAATAATACTATTAAGGGGAGATGACACAAAGTAATGGTTACTTGAGGTCACTTCAGCAAGGTCATCCGTAAAAGCAAGAAAAGGTAGGAAGTCTACAATCTTTCGGGAGCTGGTCCCATCCTCAAATCAACATCCAGCTTTAGAAAATGTTGAAGATGACAATACTAAGTCCCAGAACAATGCGCAAATGACTGCAGAGGGGTAACAAAGTAGAGTAGAAATGCCAGAATCATTAGAGAATAAATAATAAGAGATAAACAGGAATTTCTATGACCATTAACTTATGTTCCATATGGTGTATTGCCTCTTTGGAACATAAGGAGGGCAGAGGGAACGAATAAGAAGAATTCACTATATACAGCAAAACTGATTCAATTGGAAGAAAATATTTGAGATCAGACAGTGGAAACCAGAAGAGGAGGAAGTATAAAAAGGGCATCAAATCATTGCATCGCTCTCAGAGTCATATTCGGGTGGAAGATTGCAACCTTCACGTGGTTCGCCCTGTTTCGACTAATGCAATCAACTCGACGTGCACAAACGGAAGATCAAATAGAATAAGTCGTCCTACAACGTTAGGCTGTGCACGCCACACGAAAGAAGAGGAAGAGTCATGTTCCAGTGCAATCAGGCGGAAGATAAGTTAATTATGTGGATGCCATACAAATGACACTGTAGAGTGGCATACAGATTCTTAAGATATTGGGACCAGTTCTGGGGTAGATAATTGGGCTTCTTCAACAGACCTAGGACCAGTATCGTAGTGGAAAGGTTAGTGAATTGCAGTTTAGAGGTGGAAGGTGGTGTTCTGAAAAAAAAAGGCAGAAGAATACCTCTGGCAAGTAGTGCACAAGAAAGGAATATGGCACATAGTAGGTTGGAACTGGTAGACAGTGCTAGAGTTTAAAAAAAAAATATATATATATATATATATATATATCACTAACATTAGCGAGACAAGAATAGATTTATATCATGTTTATACACACAGTGTGGAAATGGACAAAGGCTGGTATTTACTGGAGCAAATAGCCATGTGGAATATGGTATCGTGAAAATTACTGAGAAAGAGCTGAATAAGGCACTAAATCTTTCAAGGTCCACCAGGTGCCAGAAACAAATCTTCAATGGGGGAACAATGGAGCACCAATACTGATTAAGAAAGACAATACAGTGCTGGGGAAGAGAGAGCGAGAGCGAGAGAGAGAGAATGTCCTTGAAGGGTTGAAGACAAAATCCATTTAGTTAAGCTTAGCAAGAATGGAACAGAGTATTATGACTGGGGTAGTATTTAAATATAGGGCAAGGAGGAGAAGTAATTTAAACAACATTTTATTTAGCAGAATTTTTTCAGTATGTTTCTGCCTCAAGGTTAGGGTTGTTGGTTGATCTGATTCTGGGAAATGAAATGGGCCACATTGACCAAGGGAATACTGAACAAAGGTACAAATTGTCAATGTCAAAGTGCAAAGAGTGATTTGAAGCAGAGCTGGTACTTTGGTGGGATGAGAAAGCATCAGATCATGTGGTTTGAATTAACCAAAGAACAAAACTTTCAAAACATTTATTTGATATATTGAAGTTAAATTGAGCTTTTAACTTCCAGGCAAACCCGAAACACTGATGTGATCAAGTGAACTTCTCATATTAGAATTTAGAAATGAGAAGGCCAGTAACCTCACTAAGGCTTTCTCACTAATTTCTTCAAACATTTCTTTACTCATTAATACACCTAACTGCCAACTTTTATACAACTTGAAATTAAACCGGTAATCATCTCCAATATTTTTATAATCAATAAAGAGTTTTTTTTAAAAATAATGAACTCTTAAGATGTTATTTCGGGCTTTATTCTTGAAGCACACAACCATTTAATTTTAAAGACTCTAGGACCATCCTCAAGGAAAGCCCAGGCATTTTACATGACAAAATTCTTAAAATGCTTAAAATTTAGAACACAAATTGTAAATCATATTTGAATTTCCTAGCCTTTGTGGCAGACATAACACTGTGCTACAATTCACAATTTGAACATCAACTGCGAAAATGGATTGCAACATTAAAATTCATGCAATATAAACAACTGTGATTGAGATGAGAATATGTTCACTATAACACTGTTAATGTGGATCACAACCTGGTGCTAGACATTACGGCTATCCATTTGTTGTACAAAGTTTCATGCTACCATAAGCAAATCTCAGAAAGGCTCAACTGGTTATTTCTCTTACTTTAATAACTCCTTGCTGTATAACTGGAACTGGGTGATTCACCAGGACGATTAGTGCTTCTGGTTGAATTAACTTATCCATCACATCAGCGAGCATCACATCTGGCAAGATGAGAAGGATTCCTCTCAATAGATTATAAAGACCACAGCAGATGAGAATCAGGCAATCCTCTGTTATTGATCTAGATACAGAAAACATTCATGTCAATCAGAAGAGAAATAGACTCACAAAAAAGTCCTACTTCTATTTAATAATGTAAACTACGTCAACTTTATGACTGTGGATGTTTTAAACTTCATGGCGTTATTCTGCAAAAATAATTATCCCAGACTGATCCCCACATGTTGTCAGTTAGACACTGACCTGGAGTTTATTTGTAACAGATGAGACAATGAAACATTTTGTAAGTGAGAAGTATTTCAAACCTGGAAGTCATTATTTAGACAATTAAATGTCCTGTGTACTTTGTCAGAAGCTTTAAATTTTATTGTTCAATGACTGCTGAAATTAATAGAAACTGGCCTTTACTGCAGAATATCTCCCACAAAGATTCTACCTGTGTTGAGTTTATTTTTACATACTTGCAGACTGTACCATTTATTGACATATACAAAAAGCCAGCTACAATAGCTACTAGATAAAACAGCACGTGCACCAAGTATGATATGGTCCATTTTTAAATTAAATTCAAGCAACCATTTTATTTGTTTTATACTTTGTAGACAGAAAGAGGGTGAAATCACAAAATTTTTCATTCACTATGATTATGTAAAGAAAATAACACCATGGAAAAATTACTGGATAAAACTACCTGCTGTTTTCTTTTAGTCTGTTTATCAAATGTAGTGATTCAGAACATTGTGTCAACTCTATCATTTGTATGCAAGATGTACTGTGTAATAAATAATGTAATATTTCCAGAATGGAACAAAAGATTGAAGAAATTGATTGGTATACTTTTCTTCAGCTGCACACCACGCTCCAGGATTCACTAACACAACAATGGTTATTATTATTTTTTGCTTTATCTATTTGTACTTTTTTTTGTTTGTTTTATCTGTTTGTTCTTTTATTTCTGAATTGTTGTTGTATTATTTATTATGTTTACATATTCCGTTGTGCTGCAGCAAGTAAGAATTTTGTTGTTCGATCTGGGACATATGACAATAAAACACTCTTGACTCTTGGATGACAAGAGATATTGAGGCTCTAATCAAGAAAAAGAACGAAGCATACGTCAGGCATAGGCAGCTGGGATCAAGTGAGCCCCTCATGGAGCAAAGGGTAGTAGTATACTTAAGAGGGAAATCAGGAGGCATGAGATAGTTTTGCCATACGAGGTAAAGGAAAATCCTAATATATTCTAAACAAGTATATTGATGGAAAAAGAATAAATAACTCGGGTGAAACTAGGGCTGCGTAAAGATCAACAAGATCGTCTATGTGTGGAGGCACAGGAGATGGATGAGGTGTTTAAGGAATATTACTAACTGTAGAAAGTCAGGAGGTAGGAACTCATAGAAGTTAACAGTGCCGTCTTGAAGAGAGTCAACATCATAGAAGGGAAGTACTGGATCTTAAAACTCATTAAGCCAGTTAACTTTCCTGGACCTGACTTAGTGTATCCTAAAACATTGTGGGAGGCTATGGAATAATTTGCAGGGGCTCCTGGCAGAGATACTTGTCTCATTAATAATCACGTGAGGTACCAGTAGACTGAATGCTGTGTCCCTTTTTAAGAAAATCTGCAAGTAAAATCTTCAGAACTATATATCGGTAAGTCATACATGAGTGGTTGGTAAGAGGGGATTCTGAGAGGCATGATCTACATGCACTTGGAAAAGCAAGGAGTGATTGTGGATTGTCAGCATGGCTTTATATGTGGGAAATCATGTCTTGCAAATTTGATGAGTTTTTTGAAAATGTGGCCAAGAAGATTGATGAGGTCAGTGTAGGAGATGTTGTCTACTTGGACTATAGGATGATTAGATCACATGAGATCCATGGCTAGCAAGTCAATTGGATACAAAATTGGCTTGAAGGGATTAAGCAGAGGATGGTGGTAAAAGAGTTGCTTTTGTTTATTGTTTGTTTTTTAGTGTGTACGTATGTGTGAGTGTATATATATATATGTGTGTGTGTGTGTGTGTGTGTGTGTGTGTGTGTGTGTGTGTGTATTTGTGAGTATATATACGTGTGCGTGTGTGTGTTTGTGTGTATATATGTGTGCATGTGTGTATTTGTGAGTATATATGTGTGCGGGCATGTATATATATATATTTGTGAGAATGTGTATATACACACAGAAGTTCTTTTGCTCTCTCGTTTATTATATTGTACTATGTTTACATATTCTGTTGTGCTGACGCAAGTAAGAATTTCATTATTCCATCTGGGACATATGACAATAAAACATTTTTGACTCTTGACGTCAGGAACATGAACGTTAACAGTAAATCCAGATGGAGTCTACAACCGCCACATAATAACTCCAAATTTTGCTTAGACAATGGAAAATAATTCAAATCCTCGTCATAAAAATCAATGCCTTGTAGAGTTCTAGGGACACTGTGTATTTCCCATATCACACCATATGTATGTCATGAATATTTAGCAGCTGCAGCATTCGGATTAGCTGAAGTAATTACCAGACTAGTTTGCACGGGACCTCAGCTGGCAGTTCCATCTCATAACATGGAATATTAATTTTTAGATAGTTACTATGATTGCATGTGTCTGTTGATTATGTAAACACAGAATGAGTCACAAAGAAGCAACATATAAAAAACGAAGAGGAGGGAGTCCAATAATGGATCTGGTGATAATGGAGTGCAAGGAGAAGCTGTGGTGGAACCATGCAAGGATAGTTCTACCAACCTGGGCAATGGAGAAAAGGTGGCTGTAATTTGATATTGTCAAATGCTGTGGAGAAATCAAGACATTGACAGTAAAGATAATATTTTCTACCTCCTTATTCCCCATATCTAAAATACAGATACACTATTTTCTTTACAAAAGCTGACTCAGTTTCATTGTGACTAAATTCGCAAAGGAAGCCAAATGGGTTAATTTAAGTCCTATCATTGAGCACCTTCTCATCCTCAAGAGTTGGTTTGTATGAATGTAAAAGGAATTTATTCCATTTTTTTTTTAATGTTCTGAATAGTATTGGTATAACAAATGTAGTTAATGATTAAAATAATATCATTTTTGTTAGTTTGTGAGCACAATTATACCTATCTGGGGTACTGTCGGTTTGCTTGTAGGGTCGCTCATAAAGAGGCGAGAAACCAAAGCTTTCCCATTCTTCAGGAATCAAATTCTTGCCAACCACGCTTGGCAAATGTCCACCAACTAAAGATCCATTTTGGGATGGAAATGCTAAGCCCAGGCTAGTAAAATTACTCTGACTTCTTTGGAACATCTGAAGTCCTTGGAGACTGTCGGGACGATTTACACCATCACCTGATCCTTCCTGTTTCAGTTCTGGTTCCAAAGCTGATAAACTCTCATCTGAAACATGTTCCACATCAATCTTGATGTTCACATTTGCTGGGCTACCTGCCTCCACCACATGTTCCAATGATTCTTGTATGTGATCATGTGCAATGACAGTTCTTGTAAAAGCTCCCTTTTCAGATTCACACAAGGTTTTTGTTGACTCACTGCTACTGAGATACACTTCATCCTGTATTCGACCCATAGTTTCTGCAGTGGCCATTTTAGGAACATTCTCCGGCAAAAAGCTTTCAGAGTTTGACTCGCCATCAGAAACCTCCTGTACATCATGTTTCATGTTTTGGATTTGCATTTGCGGTGACATTGAAGGAGTTAATGGTTGACTTTGGAAGTGCGACTCATACAGTGGCAGTAATGGAGATTCCTGTTTTTCATTGCTTAATGTGCTACTTTGTACTTTTTCTCCTAGAAAAGGGGAGAAAAAAAAAATCAGAATGTTGCTCCATTAACTAATATTAATTCTTACAAAATGTTTGATATTTACCTACATCATAGGCATTAATTTATGTTTTAACCACATTTTTTAATGAATTTTAATGTTTATGAAAGATAATTTCACACCATTTCTTAAATCTTTTATTAAATTAATTAAATTTAGTAAAGTTTTAATTAATTAATACATTAATTAATTAATTAATTAATACATTAATTAAAGTATTCTTTGCATCAACTAATTATTCTGTACTTTGATATTTTCTAATTTTGATACCTTCTTCCGAGGAAAATGAAATCAGTGTGAGCTATACACTTGCGAGTTGTTTCCTTAGAATTCTATATAGTTTAGTTCAGTTTAGTGTCACCTGTACCGAGATACAGTGAAAAGTGTTGCGTTGCGTGTTATCTAGTCAGTGGAAAGACTTTCCATGATTACAATCAAGCCGCCCATGGTGCAGATACACGATAAAGGGAATAACATTTAGTTCAAGATAAAGTCCAGATAAAATCAAAATTTTGCTAAAAGTATCTAAGCTATTCCTCCAAGATGAAGAGACAAATATAAATTCCTTTCTCATTTTTCAAATTAACTGAACTCTAATGTAAACATAGAACTTTACAGAATTTAGATGAGTAAATAGAACTCGCAAGATATCTATTTGACAAATACTTGTTCACAAGCAGATAATAAGAAGTAAATGATGTAGAGTAACATGGGTTACACAAAAAGCTGGAGAAACTCAGCGGGTGCAGCAGCATCTAAGGAGCGAAGGAGATAGGCGACGTTTCGGGTCGAGACCCTTCTTCAGACGAAGGGTCTCGACCCGAAACGTCGCCTATCTCCTTCGCTCCTTAGATGCTGCTGCACCCGCTGAGTTTCTCCAGCTTTTTGTGTAACCCTCGATTCTCCAGCATCTGCAGTTCCTTCTTTAACAACATGTAGAGTAACATAATTGAGCAACAATTAACCATGTAATTTAAACTAAATCATAAATCATTAAGAACTTCTAACCTTCCGGTAACAGAACAGTAAATGCAGATGGCGACAAAAAACCAGGACTTTCATTAGATTTTCCACTACTATTTGAATGCCGCAACAATTGGATTGATTTAACCTTTTCTTGAAAGATCTTGCCATCTAAAATCAAAAATAAATGAATGTTTTTTTAATAATAACTTAACTATGTTCAACTCCACATCAGTTATATTAAAGCCCATTATCCTCTATGATGATAATCTTCCATATAATACCTATTTTGGTATTTTCACTCACTAAACTTATTGGTTGAAGTGTCTTTTTGAATGAACCCTTGAAAACAATTCTGTTTTATCTAGTGTCTCCTTCATGTGTAATTGAAGTAATTAGCTAATGCGTTTTAATGAACAATGACCTCTTACTTTGATCAAGATTTTTCTGGTGTGAAGGTGTTAAATTTGTAAATTGCAGAGAAATGGTACTGTCTCCAGAGAAACTAGACAGTGGTGTGTAGTCTAGGATGGGATTAGGTACAACTAGTTGAAAGGTAGAACATGAAATATTTGGAGCATACATCAGGACTTTAAGATGCAAAAGAGTGTGCATTTGTTACACAATAAAAATGAAAGAAAATTGATCTGCTATGAAAGGAAACAGAAGAAATACTATCTCTGATTGTTATGCAGGCACAAAAGCTCCAACTGGACAGCAGAGCATTTTATTTACAATAGAATAACAATTGTTTTTAATGGTAATAACCAGCAACCTTGAAATGTCTTAGTTTATACCCATTAACACTACAAAACATTGAAGTAAGTCAAAGCACTGTAATGAAACTGATTATTCAGACATCAATGTGGATTTCCATTTGCAAAAGTTTGGAACACATTGGAATTTTTTATCCCACAAGGGTATGTAGATACTCTGTCATTTTAGTATAAACAAGATTTTAGGGAACAAAGGGATTCAGGGCCATGAGGATTAGGGTGGAAAGTGCAGGAAGAACTATGATCTTACTGAATGGCAAAGCAGGTTGAAGAAATCATTTTACTTATTTTGGTTCTGTTACAACCACTGGCATCAAACAGCTAATTACAATCATACATATCTTTCAATCTTCATTTTAACAAGTTGTAACTCATTTTATTTGTAAATCCAACACAAAATAAATCACTAATTTCTAGACAATGGAGATTTTCCCCATAGTGAATTATCTCAAAATACTGCATGCTATTAATCAGTGTTTCTATTTGCCAAAAAGGTGCCGGTATGCATGATTAATAAATATGTGCCACATGGCCAGAAAATGATTTAATCACGCTAACATTTTTAGAGGTGCTGGAATGCTGTACCGTGTGTGCCGTCACAAAAACATACTGCAATTAATCATTTTAAAATGAAGTGACTGATATTAAGATAGTTTCAGTACAGAGGTTATATGCGAAAACATAAATTAAAAAAATGTTCCACATCAGTGCCCTTCATCCTTAGTTGTTTTAGTAAAACATATCAAAAGCATTCCATTCACCTATGTGGAGGGAAAAGTAAAAGCCTGGTGGAGTGTGACAAACATAGGTATTAGTTGGAGGATGCACTGCCAACAAAAAATTGTAAACCAGCTTCAGCAACTCCAGATCTGGTGGTGACCCAAGTACTTCTTCAATTATCTTCACAAATGATCTGCAGACCTCCCGAGGGATAGATGTCAGCTGTTCATCTCGGTGTTCCTAACAACCCAGATTGGGGAAAACAAAGAACAAGAGTGCAGGTGAGGTACCAGAACAATTGATCCTACATTACATTTTGGTTAGTATAATGGAAATTTATCAGAAATTAAATGGAATTTTTACTTCACAATTTGGAAACAGAAAATAATTCTAGTGCTCCACTGAAAATTACACTGTAATTTTACACAAAACTACACATTTTGCAGATTAGCTCAACAAAATATACTTTAAGATAAGACAACAGCATCACCATGCACATTATAAAATAAATGTCATGAGGCCTGAAATAATTTAAATAATAAATTTCTGTAATTATATATTTCTTTCATTATTTAATTGCATAGATAAGAAGTATGCACTAACGCATGATTTAAAAAAGCAGTCAGTCCTTGACATAATTAACGGAGTATATGCTGAAGAAAGCATACTAAACTGATTGATATAGTAATTGCTCAGATAAAGGGGTAGGAGACTATTGGATAGATTTGTGCCTATGGGATGCAAAAGTGAAAGAGAATAGTTAACTGCTCTCTTTGAATCCTCCCTTTTCAGAGATGGGATGGAGGCAATGGGAAAGGCGAGGTCATTTTGCAGTTATATAAGACGTTGGTGAGGCCGCATTTAGAGTATTGTGTTCAGATCTGGGCACCGTGTTATAGGAAAGATGTTGTCAAGTTGGAAAGGGTGATGAAAAGATTTACAAGGACGTTGCCAAGACTCGAGGGTCTGTGATATAGACAGGTTGAGCAGGGTGGGTCTCTACACTACTGATAGGACAGGTTTCGAGGGATACGGGCCAAACACAGGCCAAGTGGGACTAGCGTTGGTCAGTGTGGGCACGTTGGGCCAAAGGGCCTGTTTCCATACTGTATGACTATGACAATAATACACAAGGAACCATCTCATCTTCATAGTATGGACAGAGCTTTTTGATTTCAGCTAGACTTGCATTGAGAAAACAAAATGGGATTTTGCTTTCTTAATTGTCTTTCAATAATATAATGCAAAAAGGCCAAGGACGGATGCCAGAAGAGAAGAGTGTAGAGCTCAGCATTGAGGAATTTCACAGTTAATGATCTGGTGATGATCAGTCTAGTATCATAAGAAAAATGGACAGCTGGACAAGGTGTCAAAAAGTATAGAGCATCCATTAAAATCTTCTCCAGTAAGACATGGGGAAACACTGGAGAAAAAATAAGATTGGTGTAGTACCTTGGATTAGAAAGATAATTCATACCTGAAGAACCTGGCAAGTCAAGAGGAAGCGATAAACCACTTGAGCAGTTAGAAGTTGTTTGATATTGAACATCTGTTTTGGATGATTGACTCTAATGAGCACTTCAAGAGCTACCATCAACGTTTCCCAGACACCATTCTATTTTCAGAATAAATAGACACACTATTGGTAATTGCAATACTGCAATACATTACAATGCCACCCATACAAGATGAAGAGCATTGGTGCTATTCTATTGGGTTCAATTGTGAACAGTCAAAATTATAATCGTTTGCTAACAGTATGGGAAAGATAAAGATGTGCAGTAAAATTCAGGGAGATTTGTAATATTTTAGCAGTTGCCCAGATGAAATGTAAACTTAAGGCAATGTGAATGCAAATGTAAGGAGATAACAAACATGATTGAAATTATGGGAAATGTTATCAAGCATTTAGGCAGAAATAATCCCAAGGAAAAAAACTGTTACAGATTATGGTAACAATTTAAAAAGCCAAACAAAATATCAATGTACAAATAAATTCCAAGATTATACAGAGCTACATTTAGAGACATATTGTTTGTAGGAATAAACTTGCAATATCGTGTCTAAACAAAAACAAAAAGGTTCTGTTCCAACACAAAATTCTCAGTTCTAGATCAATGTGTTATAAACAGACCCCAAAAGAAAATTGTCCAGAGCGAGCAAAAGAAACAAAACAAATAACATGTTTAAGAAGGTACTGCACGCAATGGAGTAGGCGAAATGTTTAAGAAGGAACTGAAAAAAACATGCTTTTCAGGATCACTGACATACAGAACTCCCCAACAACTAATGCCACCCAGTCCAGGACAACGGAATTTCTGATTAATTGAAAGCATTACACTAAACATTTCATTTATTGAAATATTTGCACATGTCTTTTCCTTCTCATTAGGTTTTTCATCAATAGAAATTTTGTTAGCCGCTGTCTGTCATTTTATAATTATAGCTCGGTGTAAATTGGAATACTTCAATGCAGTGGAAGCAACAAATATAAAAAGGTAGATCAAAACCTGTGCCTTGGACCAGATCTTCCAGTCCAGTAACAATTCTGACAGAATCTTCACATCCTGGATCACAGCATTAGATTCAGTATCAATCTCAAATTGACATGTAGATTCCTTAAAGTTAAGTACTGGAGCACTGCAACATCCATCAAGTAAAGTCTGTAAGATATACATTTTATTTTTTCTAACTGGATATAACTGTTAATCAAAAAATTAAATGCAGTGTAATATTCAAAATAAAACAGTACAAACCAGACAAGAAGTTCTTTAGTCATTGTGAAAAACAATACGTGCATCCTATGCAATTACTAGTGTTGACATATGGTATAAAATTAATTCATCAGCATATTGGGAATGAAATGATTTAAAATACCTACCAGAAAAGCATTTTAGGGGGGTGGAGAGCTGGTTTTGGTGAAAATAATTGTGAACAGGTCTCGGGTAATCCCATTTAGATTGGAAGGGCCCTGACTATTCTCCATTGTAAAGCTCTAATACATGTTTTTTTTTAAATTTACAGATTATCTTGCTACACCTTCTGTTTGTAATGTCTTCCATCTCCCTTTCTATTTATTCTTTACTGCTCTGTATTTTATCACAAACTTGATGTGTCATTTACACATTATACTTCTCTTCTCACATAAGTAATTTGTTTTGCTTTAACTTATTTCCTTTCCATGTTGAAGCCAAGACCGTGCAATTCCCAACAAATCCTGAGCTGTAAATATCACCTCGAAATTACTAGGAAATAAACCCACATGTATTGTAGCAGCATAAACAGTTAAGAGAAAGACGGGACAGAAAACTGGATATTTGGGTGGGTGAGAAGGGAGAGAAAGAGAGTGAAAGCAGCTGAGTTTGATTGCTCAAAATATGTTTCCAACTACCTGCTAATGATGTTAACCACAATGCTGCCTTTTGTTAGTAATAAGAAGCGAACACAGGTGAAACAAGTGGATCAAGTCCGATTTGTTAAATCAGATATTTAGTATCACTATTGAAAATGATGCCAATCTAATGATATATGTAAAGAATACTGCATACCTTTAACATGTGAAAGCCGACAATACATTTTGTTTTGATGAGCACTTGGTGAATCATAGCATAGCCATGACAGCTTTCCATTTCTTGAATTCTCTGCTGGTTGTACTTTGTCAAAGTCAGTATAACATTCAGTGCTAGAGCTTGAGTCTTTTCGCAGTCACTTATCTCAACAGACTAGATAGAAAAGAAAATACAAATATTTCTCAATCCTTCACATTAAAATACAACAGGTAATTTCTCGGTCACGTATTAGTAAAAGAAAATACTTTTTTTTTCTCTCCCCAAAATAATAATACTTTATCCTCCGAATAAGTCACCCTGATTTAGTGTATTGCATGATGTTATTGAAAATCAAAGCAAATTAAAATTACAAGCTGGATCTGTATCTATTTACAGTTTTATGTAATAATAAATATCCACATTATCTGCAGTTGGAAGCAATGCTTTGTTCATGCATTGTCAGCATATCCCTTCAATTCATTAATCTGTTCAACTAATTAAGTAAGCTGCAATTGTACAAACCCAATGTAAAACCTATATGCCTTCCTGAAACCAGCTATAGCAGTCTCATTGCTCCTCTCCCCCAGGTAATGCTTTTGAGGTCTGGAACTAGATAACGTAAACCTTCAACACTTCCTGAGGGTTCCAAACAGGAAGCGTGACAAAAAAAATCATATGTTCCCCTCTATATTGCAAGATTCAATTAAAACATGGAGGACGGTCATTTTCATCACTCTATTTGGGCAGTCGAGCCATCGTGCTGAGCCAGCATTAGGGGAGAGTATGTTCAGACACTGAAAACCTGTGCGAATTCAGACATCTAAGTATTGTGTCATCTTCACTTACTGCCTATCTTGCGTGCCTATCTTCACTTAGTCTACCAAGATGTATTCTCAGCTGAAATAAATTAAGTTTACACAGATAAGTTGACTAATTCCTCCAGTACAAATTGTACAAAACAGCTGCAGATGTAACTATTTTTGCAATTAACGACAGCATTGCTAAGTCAGTCATAAGTAACACCTCTTACCCTGGCGAAGAGAAAGATGAATGAACCAGTTCCTCCAATTTTGTGGAGGATTCGCTGAAGCTCTTGATGTTGCAAAGGTTGCAAACTCTTTAATTTCTGGGGCTCCATGGTATTATTCTGGACATCCTTCAAACTGAAAGGCCTTTGCGCTGATACTATTCTTATTTGTCCCTTGGGTCGAATAGCAGTCTCGTAAATGGTATATTGAGCAGGACATTGCGGGTTGTAAACAATGGCGAGGCTATCCTGCAAAAATAACAATCAAGGTATAATACCTGTCTGGGTTTCCTCTAACTTAAATAATCAGACTCTTAGCTGAATAAACTGGTGACATGCATATGCCACAAAGGAGCGGTCCAATTTTCCAACTCTGTCATACACAACCAGTCAAAGTTATACTTTTAAAATATTTACCCAATTCCTTTTGAGACTATCAATTCTACTTTCAATTAGGCAGAACATTCACGACCATACCAACCTGCTTTACCAACAAAAATTCTAATTTCACCTTAGTCATATTGTAACTATGTAGCACTTCATTTGAAAGAGGATTTAATCAAGTTTGGTATTTGAGTGAGGTACTCACCACCAGAGGGCCAGTGTCTACTTCCTTGTTTTTCATGATAACTTCTTTAATTTGATCACACTGTAAAATTTCCAGAGTAACATACTTGGAGTAATTTGCCTGAATTTTCCCAAATTTACAGGGCATAATGGAGGTGAAGTCAGGTCCACAGACATACAAGTAATATGCTTCTTCTGGCCCTATCCTGGCGCCTATATTGAAAAAGAAATATTTCCAATAATGTTTAAATTTTTATCTTTACTGCACTTAAAACTTTAAAATAGTTATATGAATTTCATATGAATGCTTAAGTAGTTTTATATGCTATTATACAGCGATTTATTACTGTTACAAAATATGATTGGCATCCCAAAATGGATACAGTCAGACTTTTTGGATCATATGCTGATGTGACCCAGCAGCCATCTCCAGTGTACAGGATTAGAAAACAAAACAAAATTCAATCACCATGTTCATGTACGTACTGCACTTAATGCATTAGAATATTCCGGTTGGGGTTTCAGAAAGCTCTGTACTATTTCAAAGGGATTTTCCTTCAGTCAGCAAATACAAAGAATGCACAGAAAAGCTTGAATTTCTCATCAAACCATTACCATTGAAAAGAAGCAAACTTCCAATATTCCATCTTCCAGCTAATCTGGTGGAATCTTGAGGGGCTGCAGAGTGGCCGATCAGTGCAAATGTTTTATTACCATCAGATGAGAGGCTGTTTTTTCGAGGAATTAAGTAAACCAAGGCCAAGTCAGGCTTTCTGTAAAACAGAGAAAACCTTCCATCAAATTCCAAACAAATCTTTGTCAATTTTGTGGCAGTCGATTGTCAATAATAAATACTATATTGTCTCCATGCAATGCATATTTAACATAGATTACCAATAATTGATATATATAGTGTAACTGTATATATCCCTGCCAAGTTGCACATCACCCTAAAGAGTGAATGTATAATTGCACTGTATTGTTGCTGATCTAAATTCTGGATTGAATGACTATCTGCATTGTGACAGTAACTTCAACAGAAGGACCACAATAAATTGAAGGCAATGGTTCACCACCATATTCACAATGGGCAGCACAGTAGCGCAGCTGGTAGAGCTGCTGCCTCACAGAGCCAGAGACCTGGGTTCGACCCTGACCTTGGGTGCTGTCTTCGTGGAATTTACACGTGCCTCCTGTGGCCATGTGGATTTATGATGGGTGCTACGGTTTCCGCCCACATCCCAAAGACATGTGGGTTAGTAGCTTAATTGGCCTTTGTGAATTGCCCTGCGTGTGTAGGGAGTGGATGAGAAAATGATAAAACATAGAACTAGTGTGAACGGGTGATCGATGGTTGGTGAGGGCTCGGAGGGCCAACGGGCCTGTTTCCATGCAATATCTCTAAAAACTAAACTAAAACAAGGGTGATGAGGGATGTTCCAATACTGGGATTACCATCAACACCCACCACCCAAAAATCAATATAAATTATTTCTCATTTTCTACTCATAATGATTAAAAAACTGTGGTCCAAAAACCTCTGTAACCTGTTATTTCTGCACAACCTCCTGCCGCGACCCCTCTCTCATCAATATCTCTCTAATGCAATACAAACAAAATCACATCTCGCTGCTTGAACTTTTCTCTTCATCACTCTTCTATCTCTTTTGCAGATTTTTCAACTACATTCTTAGTATAAGAATCCGTCCGCCTATGTAGGTCATAGGTTTATACAGCAGAAAAACATCATTGATTCAAGTGCTCATCGGGATGTTTTTAAAATGTTTTCAGAGTATCTGCTTCCAATGTCTTTTTTGGAAAACCACCCACTGGAGGGAAAAATAAATCTTTCTCAGGTGTCCAAATCTCTAGCTCCTTACCTTCAATCTATATCCTCTGGTCTTAAACACCTCTGCCATGGGGAAATGTCCCTTACAATTTATATCTCTCATAATTTTGTATACCTCTGTCAAGTCCCTCCTTTTAGTTTAAGAATTAAAAAAAAAAATCCTTTAACCTTCCTCACTGTAAAAATACCTCTAAACTATTGAATTTCCTCAAGACATCTTGCAAGAGTCACCATTCATTCAAGCTTTTATTAAAAGAATAATAAACAATGGGAAAAGATGCAATCTATAAAACAATTGCACATCTTAACTTCAAGGCATTTTGGTGTAGGCAAAACTGTAATTAGAGTGCAATGATCCTGAAAGGTTTCCTTATAATGGTTATTGTAAAAACATCCAGAGAACCTGTGTAATCTACCATGTTTAAGCCATGTACAGTGGCTTCTATATTAGAACTGGTACCCTCCCACCCACTCCGGTTCCCTTCACCAGAAAATAATCAGAATCGTACCACGTGGAAACAAACCTTCCAGGCGATGTCTACACCTACCATCACGCACGCACCTGCATTTATGGCATTTTCCTCTAATATCCTGATCACCATACGTCACCCTCCCACCCACACCAGGGACAATTTACAGTCCCACCAGCACATCTTCATCAGGGTCAGTAAGATCAACGGTACTATTTGCGTGCCTTGAATAAATATGTTTCACCAGAATGATAGAGTAATCAGAAGGTTTAGTTATGAGTACAGGTTTCATAGACTAGGCTTGTATTCTTGTTATTAGAGAAGATTAAAGGATGATCCAATTGAGGAATTTGAGATGATTAAAGGATTTAGCAGGATAGATAGAAGCTATTTCCTCTTCAGGGAAACTCAGAACAGGTGATGAAAACCTAGATATCAGGGCAAATTTTTCAGGATCAAGGTCACTATTCTTAGTTACATAGGGAGCCCTGTAAATCTGAAACACACGCCCTTAAGAAGCTGTTGAGGAGAAAGAGTAGTGGAGGGAGAGGAACTAAGTTGGAGACTTCATTGAATATCTAATTTGTGGAAGTCCAGGGATAATGGATATGGCATCAAGACAGGATAAACAGTAAAGACACAGATCAGGTATGTTCTCGCTGAATGACGGAACATGGTCGGGCAGGGGCAGAACAAAATTTGATCCACTGATTGCTTTAAGCGATACTTGTAAACCCTGAACAATGATATGTTATTAATGCTCGTGATTAATACATTGCAAATGATGAATGTGATCATTTTCCTTCATGTTAATAATAAAGCATTAACTCCACAACAACTCGTTGGGAATGCTTTACTCTGCTTTGGTCGCAGATATTCAGAATCAATTTTATGGTGCAATGCAATTACAAGTGAGATATTACAGCTTAAACAATCAATTTATCTGGACGAACTACACAATCTAGCCTGCAATGCTTTACAGTTGTGGTGAAATATAATTTATTTGAAGGCTTTAACATGATTTGAGAGGATTGTAAGAATATACCTTTGCCCCGATATCCAAAGTGAAAGCATGCCATTAACATTCTTTTTGTTTTCCGACCGTTGTGCGTAGGTAAGTGCTAAGTGCTGCCATTTGCCTGGAGTTATAATATTTTGTTGTGACTCAGCCTGTGCAAGAATCCCTGCTTTCAAGTCATCATTTGAATCATTGCAAATTCTGCAAAAGGAAAGCAAGTTACATTTCATGCATCCCATGCATCTTTATTATTTGAATTGCGAGCCAACTGTAGTCACAGCAGTGATAATGCATGGTGATTAGGAATCAATTCCAAAACATTATAATACTTTTTTTTTTAATGATTTGTTACTCAAGGCTCTCCAAAACCATCAACACACTTACAAATTAAAGGGAGCAAGCATTGGGCAATTAACTATCATCCATATTTTAAATAACAGTACTTTTTATCAAAATAGTCATAAAGACTGCTGGAATCTGAAGCAAATAAACCAATTCAGCCAATTGATTTCAGATATATATCCCATTCGATATCCCATTATACGTCAGAATTTTATACTCCACCTGAATACAAAGCCACCAGTGTTCAAATCAGCCCAAACTTGCAGCATCATTGTTTTAGACCCCAATGAAATTACATGAAGACAATCATCTTCAATCAGTTTATCACCATCGTAATATAAGCCTGTTGTTTTCTCATCTTCTGCAAAACAAAATAATTGCAACCATGTTACCAATACAGTGGGGGGTAAGCAATGCAGATAGCTATCTTTAAAATGGTCAGGAAGAATGAAGAACCCTGAATAATCTTTAATAAAGATTAGCAAAATTTAGTAAAAACTGAAATCTAATGAAAATTGTTAGCTTTGTTTTAATTTGAGCTCAATTGAAATTGTGAACTGCAGCAGAGAAGGCTCAATGACTCCACATTCTCAAGGGTTTGCCACCTTTGAAAGGATGATAGGTCATGAGGTATCTGCTCTGGCTCAGTAAATGCAAATCCCACTCCAGAGATATGAGTCCACTGGTTGGCATCACCATGGTATACTGAGGGAGTGCTCACCCATGAGGAACTGCTATTGTGTACAGTTTTGGTCTCCTAATTTGAGGAAGGGCATCCTTGTGATTGAGGCAGTGCAGCGTAGGTTCATGAGATTGATCCCTGGGATGGCGGGACTGTCATATGAGGAAAGAGTGAAAAGACTAGGCTTGTATTCACTGGAGTTTAGAAGGATGAGGGGGGGGATCTTATAGAAACATATAAAATTATAACAGGACTGGACAAGCTAGATGCAGGAAAAATGTTCCCAATGTGGGGCGAGTCCAGAACCAGGGGCCACCGTGTTAGAATAAAGGGGAGGTCATTTAAGACTGAGGTGAAAAAAAACTTTTTCACCCAGAGAGTTGTGAATTTATGGAATTCCCTGCCACAGAGGGCAGAAGAGGCCAAGTCACTGGATGGATTTAAGAGAGAGTTAGATAGAGCTCTAGGAGCTAGTGGAGTCAAGGTATATGGGGAGAAGGCAGGCACGGGTTATTGATAGGGGACGATCAGCCATGATCACAATGAATGGCGGTGCTAGCTCGAAGGGTCGAATGGCCTCCTCCTGCACCTATTTTCCACGTTTCTATGTTCTATGCCTTTCAATTGAGATGTTAATCTGAGATAATTGCCTCCTGAGAGGTACATAAAAGACTCCATGACTCGTCAAGCGCAGCAGAGGTCTCTTTGATCTCCTAAACAAAACGTATCTCACAACCAACATCAATAAACAGTTACATTAGCCAAAGAAAATGGTATAGGATGATTAAAATTAGTATTAATTTAGACCGTGCCAAGTTGAACTTTGCAACCTAAAATCTTAAATGGCAACTTTGAGTACACTTCAAAAATACTTCACTGATTGCAAAGTTATCGGGACTAAACATTGTGAAAGGTGTTCTTTCCTTACAGCTAAAAGAGATCTATTTTGAATTTTACTGGATCTTCACAACATTAGTGTATCTATCTTATTTCTGTGACAAATATTCAAATGATATGTTAACCAACTGTGATTGAATAATATAGTGTTATCCACAAATATTCTGTCAATCTATCCCCATTTCTGGCTCCCTTAGAAGCTTGAACCAGATCATTATAAATGTAAATGCAGCAGAAGCAACCTGAAATTACCATTTTCACAATAATCAGATCGAGTCAAGTGCTCATGAACTAAATAATGTGTATTTGTGATAGATCTATGAAAACATGGAAACATACAGCATGCTCTGTGCTTATGAATGACAACAGTTGTGAAACGTTCCTTACATATTTGGTTCATGATACAAATCGTAAAGAAAGACCTATGGTGGTCAGAATTTGTATAATCATTACTTTGCAAATTATTGTTTTTTTCCCCATAGAAGACCATAATGACACTACTCTCATCTTTCTCTCAGACAGGATATAATTGCAGCTTTAGTTTACCTTCAGTTACTTCAGTTCAGTTTCAGTTTGGTTTATTATCACGTGTACCGAAGTATATTGAAAAGCTTTTGCTCATGTTAACCAGTAACCAGTGGAAAGAGAACACATGATTACAATTGAGCCAGTTACAGTGTAGAGATACATAAGGGAATAACATTTAGTGCAAGGTAAAGCCAGTAAAATCCGATCAAAGATAGTCCATGGGTCACCAGTGAGGTAGACAGTAGTTTAGAAACTGCTCTCTAGTTGTGGTAGGAAGATTCAGTTGCCTGATAACAGCTGGGAAGAAACTGTCCCTGAATATGGAGGTGTGTGTTTTCACACTTCTATACCTTTTGCTCAAATGAGAGGGAAGGAGAGGGAGTGGCCGGAGTGCGACTCGTCCTTGATTATGCTGCTGTCCTTGCCGAGGCAGCATGCGGTATAAATGGAGTCAATGGAAGGGAGGTTGGTTTGTCTGATGATCTGGGCTACGCCCACAATTCGCCACAATTTCTTGCAGTCTTGGATGATGCTGTTTCCAAACCAAGCTGTGATGCATACCGATAAAATGCTTTCTATGGTGCATCTGTAGAAGTTGGTGAGAGTTGTTAGGGACATGCTGAACTTCCTAAGCCCTCTGAGGAAGTAGAGGTGTTGGTGTTCTTTCTTGGTCATTGCTTCAATATGGGTGGTCCAGGAGAAGTTGTTGGTAATATTGACACCTAAGAATTTGAGGTTTTCAACCATCTTTCTTTGGGACATACATTGCAAACTGGGGTATGTGTACCACTTCGCTTCCTGAAGTCGATCACTATCTCCTTTGTCTTGCTGTCTTTGAGAGAAAGATTGTTGTCTCGAGGTTCGCAATCTCCTTCCTGTACTCTGTCTCATTGTTATTTGACATCTACTTTGCCGCGCATCATCACATTATAGTGTTATACAAGGATTTTGCCACATGAATGTTATCTGGAGTAAGTAGGAACAACATGCATTCTCAATTCTGAACTTGCACTCTCAATTTTAGATTGCCCCAAAAGACTTTACAGCTAAACAATTGTAGGTACACTAATCACGAATGCATGGTGTGAAGACTTTCTTAAATAAATTAACATTCAAAATAGATCTCTTATAGCTTTAACATTTAAGATGTTTCTCGTGCAAACAATAGATAGGCAGAAGTTAAATTGGCCACAAATTCGCACAATGTGGTAAGCTTCCTCATTCCTAAAAGTCTTTCATGAAAATTATTTTGAAACATTACTCCATTACATAAGTTATTAATTCGCAATATAAAAGAACAATTAATTCTATTCTTACCAGTGATGTCAACACTGTTCTCTCTGGAAGTATCAAGCAAATTTCGTTTTTGCTTTTTAACTTTATTTAACGCATCCATTCCTTTGGGTACTTCCACTTTTAACCACAGTGAAATGCTAAAGCCATCCGACATATGGGGCCAACAGATTTGACCTACAATTGGTAAGTGGAGTGGAGCCACGTGCCAAGGAGAGTATAATTGGTGGATGTATCTGTCAGGTTCTGTCTCTCTTCTGCTTTGTGAGATCTTGACACGCTTTAGAGGGTTAGAGCTCTTGTTGCTGATGGCAGAACTGGATTTCTGCATGGATGAAATGCTGCCAAAAACTTTAGAGTTGGATGCCATTGGGAAAGCAAGGTACTGCATTGGGACCATATTTATATTTGCTTCCACTATGCTCAGAATTCCTCCAAGCAGTATTTTCTGAAATATAAAAACAAATACCAATTCTTCAATATTTAATTGTACAAGTCTTATAGTAATGACTCCCAGATAAAGGTAACAATAGGAAAATATTTATATTTTTGCCTGGAGCCCCTGCATTTGCACTGCCAATCATAATCCCCACCTATCCATACTTATGTGGGCCAGATGCCGAAGGCTGAATCAGCTGATTCTGCACAAGTGGTGTCCGGTGTGATTCGCAAGACCACCGCAGCAAGCACGGCTCCAGCTGGTCCTGCACTCTGACAGGCAGCAAAGATGCAGTGGAAAATACATTTCTGTGAAATCCTTGAACTAATTTTACAAAGCCTCTGACATGCAGCAATAATTAAATACTATTAATCATGTTGTAAATTATTGTGCAAATTTAAAATGAAAATGTAATCATAAATAATCTAAAACATTAAAAAATAAATAATTTACTGATATTCTACATAGAGTAAAGAGGTGGAGTTGAGTAAGATATACACTGACATTCTTACTCAGGAAAGTAACAAATCTGCAGACTATTTTTTAGATGGAAACTGACAGGAAATTTTTGATGCACAAAGAGACCTGGGTGTCCTTGTACACACGTCACTGACAAATAACATGCAGGTCTGGCAGGCAATGAAGGCAAAGAGTCTAAGTACAAGAGTAAAGATGCCATTGTGGCGTCATCTGATAGTCAGACCACTTACGGTCGAACCCTCGTCAGTGGTTACGAGGGCTGTCACATGACGACATGGGTTAAGGGAAGTGTCCTGCTACATAAGCAGATCTCACCTGGAGATCATCAGTCCACAGGTAGCTGCGCTCGAGACAACACCCTCGCTCAGCTGCAGCAGCAATGACAACATGTTAGAGGACCAAACTTGCATGTACATCAACCATGTAATGTTTGAACTGTTTGTTCACCACCTTGGCGCCGCTACATTGGTGACCCACGACGATCCAAATTGGGATTTTGGATTTCTCCTGAGGCACTCAGCCTCGGGAGACCTGATGTCTGCAGCCGACAGCCCAGCCCTGCTAAATAAAGCTGCCGCCAACCCAGCCCTAATGTAATGTATGCCGCCGACAACCGCCTCAACGCGCTCCTGTGACTGGTCTCAGCAGCCGCAGGTCACCCGGGTCGATGGGCACGGTCCGGGCTTGTTTGACGGCCACCAATCTCTCCTGCATGACCTGCCCTGAGCCAACCATCGGAGCTGAGAGGCAACAGCTGCCGCCACTCCCACGCCAGCTCCTGCCCACCGGAGCTCCAACAACTGCTGCAGGAGCTGCGAGTTTAGCAGCCTCCCGCCCCCATTACCCCGCCGGCCGCTGCTCAAGGCCTAGCCTCCCGATCGAGCGGGCCTACCTGGGGCGGCTGCCCAAAGGCATCCTTCTGCTCATGGCCGGTGCGGATTTCGACGATCCCCGGCCGCTGCATCTGGGAATTGCCTCGGTTGGCCGCCTTTAAAGGCCTCCTCAGCCGGCCGGCGTGACCTGCTACCACATGGCCGCCGCAGCAACTGCAAAGATGGACGCCGCGGTCGGCCGGAAACGACCTGCTCTGACCGCCGTCAACAGCGCCACTTTCCGGCTGGATGCCGTCTCTGTAGTCTGACCGCCGGCAACAGCGCCACTTCAGGTCGGATGGTGTCACTGCAACCTCTAGTTTTCCAGCTTCCATCGCAGCTTCACATCAGACAATGGACAATTTGAACTTAGTTTCCTACCACTTTGGACTTGTTTCTTTTGTTTCTTTTCACTTTTTTACAATGTAATGACCTCGCCAGGTTTAGCTATTAGTTTACTCTTTGTTTTTTGTTTTGCATTGTTGCCAACGTCTCCCAACGTCGACACAATCTCCTGCTGGTCATGAGATGCGACTGTCTCGTCCATCCTGCGGCTTTTGCATTGGTCTCCTTGCACCCCTCGGCATGCGGCCAGGATGGCCCACAGCCAGAGCGTCAACTGCGCCCGCGGGCCCTACCGTCCCGACCCACGGCCGGGGTGCCCCCGACCCACAGCAGGATCCACCCTCGACCATGCTTATACACCTTCTTGTAGAAGGTTAGCGCGTTCTATTCCTTTTCGCCAGTGCATTTACGAGTTTTGGCTGCTGCGTTTCGTTGGCCTGCTCGTTTTCCTTCCTCCAGTTCTGGGGGGTCCTGTGGCATCAGCTGATAGTCAGACCACTTACGGTCGAACGCTCGTCAGCGGTTACGAGGGCTGTCACGTGACATCATGGGTTAAGGGGAGTGTCCTGCTACATAAGCAGATCTCACCTGGAGGTCACCAGTCGACAGGTAGCTGAGCTCGAGACAACACCCTCGCTCAGCTGCAGCAGCAATGACAATATGTTAGAGGACCAAACTTGCATGTACGTCAACCATGTAATGTCTGAATAAAGCAACTGTTTGTTCACCACGTTTGGTGCCGCTACATCATTATATTAAGGAGCCTAGGTTAGACCACATCAGAGTACAATTTTGATAAGCTTATCAAAAAATATGTATTTGCTATAGAAGGAATATAACAAAGATTCATCAGATTGATTCCTGAGAATGGCAGATTATTTATACGAGGAGAGACTTAGTAAGCTAGGCCTGTAGTCTATAATGAAAGGTGATGCAATTGAAGCACACTGAATTGTTAGAGGACCCAACAAGATATATAGGGAAATGATACTCCCTCTCACCGAGTCTAGAATTCAGACCTAAAATATCAAAATAAAGGGTAGACACTCCAACGAAGAGGTATTTCTTCATTCAAAGAGTGAAGGATCTATGGAATTCTATATCCCAAAAGATTAGAGGCTCAGTCATTCTGTACATATATAAATTGAATTAGCAAATCTCTGTATGTTAGAGTAATCAAGAAGTATGGGATAAAGCTATGTTCAAGTGGTAGGTAGACCAGCCACAATCGTGTTAAATACCAGAGCAGTCTTGAGGGCTTCTACTTCATATGTTCTCATTTCCCAGGTTAAGTCCAGGCCTACCGAACATAGGGGCATCTGAATGCCAGCCACACTCTTCTGAACTATCGGCCCAACCAGCACAATGCACTGCTTTAAAAATCTCTGGAACACCACGCCTAACAATCTACAATTAACTATGGTGCAATGAATCATAAAGCAAAGGAATGGAATGAAAAATAAGATTAATTCCACACAATTGTTTCACTTATTCCTTTTCTCATTTCATCACTTGTTATGCTGCCCTCCACTGCTCGCTTCTTCTTTCTTAATACATTGACATCAAACTAGTAGCCTATTAAACAAATATTCCTTGAAACTAGATACTGGTTATTAGAGTAGAGTTATCTTCAGAACTATTCATAATTCTACTGGAGAGGTGAGGATGTGGACATTTATTCATATATTTTAATCTTTTAGAATCAGAAACGATGCAAGGCAAGTGAACTAAAATGTACCTAGATGGAATTTTCTCAAAGATCACAACAGTAAAAAATACCAGAAACAGGAAGAACACCTCATATTTTGCTTGGAAGGAAGAACTTCGTATTATGATTGGGTAACATACAATCCAACTGTGTGAACATTGAATTCTCCAATGTCAAGTTATACTCCCTTCCTCCTCTCTCTTTCCTGTGCTACCCTGCCCCGGTGCACACCCATTTCTCCCACTATTACCACCTCACCTGTCGCCCTGCTTTCCCATCCTTTGTATACTAATTTCCCATCCCCGAGTTCCTCATTTCCATTTATTTAACCCCCCCACCCCCAACTCTCCCCTTCCATCTATAACCATCTCTCTGGCTTTACATGTCACTCCCATTCTCTCCTTATCTGCCGCCCTTTTGTATTCTTTCCACTCTAGTCTTTGTCACTCACTTACAATGTACAATCAACCCCCTTCACCTGTAACCATCTATCACTTGCCAGGGTTTGTCCACCCACCTCTCTTGTCCATCTTTCTCCCCCTACTATAATCGGTCTGAAGAGGGTCCCGACCTGACACGTCACAATTCCCTGCACAGATGCGGGCCTGACCTGCTGAGTTCCTCCAGCATTGTGTTTTGCTCAAGACACCAGCATCTGCAATTCCTCGCATCTCCAGGGAGTTGCTGTTGGCTTCCCCACAATCTCTCCCATAATTCCCTATGTCGACTAGAATGTTTTGTAATTTGGAAGTTTGAAGCATTAAGTATTCTGTCATGGTTTAATTCAGAACAGCACTTCTGCCATGTTCTGCCATGAATTCTCCTGTGTATTCTGCGCAAAATTGAATTTCTGACAATTGAATTTCTTCTTTGCTCTCTTAATCTGATTGCGAGATTAACTCAGCTTTGGAAAACATATTCAATAAAACAATTAGTACTCACAGTTGGAGGGGTCTTTTCCAAAAATAATTTCAGAAAAAAGGCTAATTCTTCTGCTGACAATCTGGATCTAGTTAAAATCACCAATAATTCCACAAGTACTGCTTGGCACTCTGTATAAACAAGCAAAAATTATTACTGGGTCATGGAATTGATGGTGAGCTGCTAATGGTTATCGCATTTCTAGACAGGTGCACACTAATGACACACTTTAATGAATACAATTAGAAGCTCAACAAAATAAAGTTTACACATACCCTCCAAATGTATCCCAGATTGGCTCAAAATATTCTGAAAACCACTTAGAATAGTTGTTACTGCTCCCTGAAATAAAGCAAAACACATGAAAAATAGTAATTGTCATAAATGTAGATTTACATTTTGCTTGAAAAAGAAAGTTATCTTGATTATATATATTTTGAAATAAGATCAGTTCAAACCATTTCAAGCATTGTACTTAATTAGTTAGTGATCCAAGTCAATAAAGCAGAAGATAAGAGGTGGATGCCTTACATTTGTTATCTACTGTGTTACTTCACAAATAGCAGGGACAGCCAGCCAGTTCCAGCTGCCTGCTTTCTACTTTCCCTTCCAGACAGGAAAACACCGTGAGTTTTAAATTAAATGTTCCTCGGATAAATACTTTAAGATTGAAATGTCCCCAGTCTGAACCCCTATCCCCATTTTTGGCATGGTTACTTTATTTTTCTAAAAAACCACAGACGGGTATGCTGGTAAAGGCAATGAACAGAAGGGAAGAAACAGGTAATGCAGGCCACAGAACAAATAAAAACTGGTGCCTATTCCTTTGCTGTAAAAACAAATAAATGTTTTCATAACTATTATTCACTAAAGTAGAATATATTACTCCAGTTCCAGGTCATACAATAGAAAAGCAAATACATTAAATAAGAGTTGACTGCAATCCAGATCACTCATTTGAATTACTGAATATTCTACAGGCATAACAGACCATCTGGTGTTGTTTTCTTTAATTTGATTAATTAAAATTACTATATCATTTGAATATTTAGCATCCTTTTTTCCCCCCCACTCATACTCAATTCTACCTGCTGGTAAATGGAGGCAGCATTTTCTTCATTGTGTTGAACAATCTCCAGCAGGCTGCTGAAGACATGGGTTAGGACGTCAAGGCTGGGACTGCTGACACTTAGCAGGGTGAGCTCCAGCATACAGATCTCAGGATACACCAACTTGCCCAGTGTACTCTCTGCAGGATTTCCAAGATAACTAGAAGACTGAGTCAAGGAAGAGAGTTCTGGCTTTACATCTGTAATACAGGGGAGAAAAAATATTTGCTCATTTTACACTTTAATCCAACATACATTTGTGATTAGAAGTAGTTGAACAGTTTGGATGAGGAGGAACAAACTGAAAGAGCTAATAATCAAATCTAAAATTGAGTCATTCTTCTACAAAAGCATGGACTAGTAGAACAAAAGAATGGCTCGGTGCCATGTCTGAATGACTTTGTAATTTATATGGAACACTATATGGAGGGCAGGTTGTCATTTCAATAAAGAAACTTGGAATAAAGGAAGATGGAATCCTTCAGTAATAACATGTGCTTCATTCAAGGCCATAAAGAAAAAAATAGCTGACGCTCCAGAGATAAGTAATAACTTGTTATTAAATGAACTTGATTTGGACCCAGCTTTTCTTATATTCTGAAAGGCTACAGAATCTTCCAGTCATGCCATATTCAGACTTGGTAGTGTTTTACTGATAAGAAAAATGTATAATTGTGCTAACTGTCCGTTGGTCTGTGAGTGGGAGCCCGAGAAGCACTGAGCAACGTTTGTGCTCATTGTAATCTTGCCACTCCCATCTGACGAATCAATTAAAGATTGCCATGGTTTTACCTTTAACAGTTTTTGTTGCTATCTGCTTTTAAGAAACAAACTTTGACAAAACAATTTAACCTCTTTGCTCTTCCCTGCCACTTATAAGAACATGAACAATCCGACTGCGACTTCACCCCTGCATTTCAACCTATCTCTGATAACTATTCAATTTCTGTCTCTGCCTTATATTCAATGTCTCTGCTCTCATAATCCTTTGAGATGCAATAGTGGCATTTAAGGAACATCTTGATAGGCACATGGAAGGAGAGGGAGTAGAGGACCATGGATCATGTACAGGCAGATGAGATCAGTTTAATTTGGCATCATGTTTGGCACATTGTGTGCCAAAGGGCCTGTTCCTGTGCTGTACCGTTCTATTCTATGTTCACACTGAGAGACAACTGAAGTACATCCATCAAACTGCTGTTACAACTGCTTTAATTTCTGATCGGCAATATAATCATTGCAATTTCTAAAGTTTACTATCTCTATACTTATAAAACTCTGATCTTGGATGTGTACTTATTTGAGTGTGTGATGTTCGTGTGTGTTTCACATCGCCTCAAAAACACGACGCGCTAACGGTAACATTTTTACATATTCCGATAGAGATTTACGCCACGATTTCAAAAATCGCCTTATCTGAAAATGTCATGCATTATTTCTCAAGTTATTTATGAAAATGTTCACAAATCTCAAATAACTTAGAAAATAAACGAGATGGTTTCGCTGATGACGTCACCATGGATCTAACTGCCTGTCTCTGCTCGCGCTGCAAGTGACGTCACTCCTGTTATGTCTTCGGTACTTCTTGGCTTCTTAACTTTCACTTTCTTAAATTTCTCAATTTCTCACGTTTTTAAACTGCTGCTGAGGTCGTGCTGCGTGCTGCGCTGGGCTCCGTGAAGTTCTAGAACATGGCGGCGGCGGTCATTATCGCCACGCGGGTGAGGGTGCGGGGCAGCGCGATGGGGAGGTGACCCAGGCAGCCATTAATAGCTCTGGGAGAGGCAGTCTATGGAGACCAGCGATTCCTCCGTCGATCACAGGGACTCGGGGAATCGTGACACTTTTTCCTCGCTGGTGATCCCGATCCCACCTGGCAATCTCTGGCCGTCACGGGGGACAACCTCCTCTCCGCCTTCCCCGCCCGATCGTCTGTCATGCGGGTGGGTGGGCTTCTCCTCGCAGAAGCCACGATCGAACGGCCGGCCCTCCGCTGCATGGAGAGTGGTCCTGCCCGCTCAGCGTCCGCGCGCCTGGAGGGGAGGCTACTGCCCGCCCGCGACCTCCTTCGAGCCCACGTCTGTCCGCGGCCTCCCTCGAGTCCACGTCCATCCGTAGCCTCCCTCGGGTCGACGATCACATGCCACCTTGCTTGGGGTCCTCGGCTCGACGCCCACCCGCAGCGTCGCTCGGGCCAGGCGCCTGGTGGGGAGGCTGCTGCTCTCTGAGTGGGTGGAGTAGGTTGCTGAAGGCCCTGCAGCGGTACGTAGTGGTGAAGCAGCAGTGGAATGGCACCAACTTCCCATTGCCAGGCCGACCCTGCAGCATTGTCAGGACCAAAGATCTCCGCTTTAAGATCTTTGGCCAGGACAGCAGGCTTTTGTGGCCAGGTCAAGAACTCTACATTAACATTTAAGATAAAATTAAAAGATATTTCTAACAAAACTACTACTTGGAGATTTAATCCTCAGATATTAAAGGACAATGATTGTTGCAATCATGTATTGGATCAGATTAAATTATTTTTTGATACTAATGATAATTCTGAAACCTCCCCATCATTGCTATGGGACACATTTAAGGCATACACGCGTGGCGCAATAATATCTGCACAAGCTCATTTTAATAAAGAAAATCGAAAGATAGAACAAAATTTAGAAAATGAGATAAAACGTTTAGATAGTGAAAATATAAAACATCCTTCCAAAGAGTTAAGTAATAAAATTGCATCAGTAAAATATAAATTAAATAAAATATATTCTAACCAAGTTATTAAACTTTTTCAACAAACAAAACAAGTGCATTTTGAATTTGGAGACAAACCACAAAAACTATTAGCACGACAGCTTAGAAGATTAGAAGAGGAAAAGACGATACATGGAATTAGATCTGAGTATGGTAATATATTGACTACTCCGAAAGATATTAATGATAGATTTCTACAATACTATAAAAATCTTTATTCGTCAAAATTAACAGGACAAACAGACAGTATGGAAATATTTTTAAAAGAATGTCAAATTAATAGTTTAGACCAGGAAGGTAGAGAATTGTTAAATGCTGAAATAACAGTAAAGGATATTGTAGAGTCGATTAGTTCATTGAAGAATGGAAAAGCAGCGGGTCCTGATGGCTTAAGTGCTGAATTTTATAAAAAATTTCAGGATTTGATCTCACCAAGACTACAGACAATGTATAGATATGCTTATGATCAAGGTAAATTACCAGAATCATTAAATGAATCTACAATTACACTTATCCCTAAAGCAGATAAGGATTTGGAAGATCCAGGATCATATAGAGCGATTGCCCTTTTAAATACAGACCAAAAAATATTAACTAAGATTTTATCTAGGAGATTAAGTATAGTGATTTCTAGATTAATACATTATGACCAAACAGGTTTTATCTCAAAGCGTTACTCATCCCATAATCTCAGACGCCTATTTAATATTATATATTCAAAAAGAATACGAGATATGGAATTAGCGGTTATATCACTAGATGCAGAAAAAGCGTTTGATCAGGTGGAATGGTTGTATTTATTTAATATAATGGAAAAATTTCAATTGGGTGATATTTTTTGTAAATGGGTAAGAATTTTATACTCGAATCCTACCGCTAGAATTTTGACTAATCAAATTCTATCATCTAAATTCAAACTCTCTAGGGGATGTAGACAAGGATGTCCGTTGTCGCCCTTACTGTTCGCATTGGTAATAGAACCTATGGCGGAAAAAATAAGATCTGAACCTGAAATATATGGTTACACTACTGACACAACAATCAACAAAATCTCTCTATACGCAGATGACGTTTTGATTTATATTACAAAACCGGAAATTAGTATTCCTAATTTGCTAAATGTTATAACTAAGTTTGGTGCATTTTCCGGATACAGGATCAATTGGAATAAAAGTGAGATTATGCCAATAACAGGTATAAATTTAAATACATTACGACAATACCCATTAAAGATAGTTACAGATAAATTTAAATATTTAGGGATTAATGTAACACTAACTCATAACTCATTAATAAAATCCAACTATCCTCAACTATTAGATAAACTTAGAAAGAATATTTCATATTGGAAAACACTTCCTATATCTATGATTGGTAGAATAAGTGCTATAAAGATGGTGTTTTTACCACAATTGTTATATTTGTTCCAGGCTATCCCTTTTTTCTTACCAAAAACTTTTTTAAAAAAAATTGATAATATTGTTAATAGTTTTATTTGGGATTATAAAAACCATAGAATAAGTAAAAAACATCTATGTAAATCTAAGATAAACGGAGGTCTAGCACTCCCAAATTTTCTATATTATTTTTGGGCTGTTCAGATTAAAAATATGAATTACTGGTGGGTAAATACGGACCATGCACCAACATGGTTAAATATAGAAAAGGAAGATTGCCTTCCTTTTAACGTAGGTTCGATAATTTTCGCACCAATAGAAGTACAAAAAAAAATCTATAAGGACAACATAATAATATATAATAATAGACGTATTTGGAAACAAATTGTTAAGACTTTACATTTAGATAATCTCTCATTTAGATTACCAATTAGGAATAACCCATCGTTTAGGCCTCCCATGTTGGATGGGGGGTTTAGACAATGGGATGATTCAGGAATTACAAGAATAGAACACCTTTATAGAAAAGGAAAATTTCTTTTATTCCAAGAGGTACAAGACATTTATGGACTATCTCAACAACATTTGTTTAGATATCTACAAATTAGAGATTATATTAAATCAAATACACAAGATTATAAAAATAAAGAAGCAGGATTGTTAGACGATTTATTTAATTTACACCCAAATACAGAAAAATTAATAGCTTATATATATAACATCATTTTGGATAAGGAGAATCCAACAACGGAAACATATCGTCAAGCATGGGAAAATGACATAGGATTAGCTATAACAAAAGAAAACTGGGAAGAAAGTTTACAACGTATACACCGATGTTCATTAAACGCCAGACATATATTGATTCAATTTAAAGTATTATATAGGTTACATTATTCAAAAGTTAAATTAAATAGTATCTTTCCGATGCTTTCTGCTATCTGTGACAAATGTAAGAAAACAGAGGCAAATTTAATACATAGTTTTGTCACATGTCCTAAATTGAATCATTATTGGACAGAAATTTTTAAAGTTATTTCTGAAGTTATAAAAGTTAAATTGGACCCCAACCCAAAGTCAATAATATTTGGAATTCCGGACTTACAGTTATCACTTACAGTAAATCAAAGAAATTTCTTTGATTATTGTTTGATAATTGGGAAAAAAATTATATTGAAATTTTGGAAGGGAACACTATCCCCCACAACTAAAATGTGGGCAGCAGAGATGATGGAGACGCTACATCTGGAAAGAATTAGATTTGTCCTATTGGACAGGTATAATTCTTTTGAACAGATATGGTCTCCATATATATTGTATCTAGATAAGTAGCTGTTCTTGGCAACATGGCTCGACGTGCCCCCCCGCGGGATCTGATGAGAATAATGTATTTTTAAAATGGAAGTAACATGTCTTTACTGATACCATCATTTGTAGTAGAGTTATTAATAATACATATTGTGATCTTTTATTTATATATATAATATAGGCAGAGGTTAAAAATTTTTTTTTTTTTTAATTTTATTTTTATTTTTTTTTAGTTCTTTTCTCTTCTTTTCTTTTTTACAATTATCAAATTATTAGTTAACTATACCCTCATTGATTTATAAGCTACTTTTTCTTTATCTTTATTTCTAAAAAAATAATAGATAAGTATTATTAATGTTTTACATGTATGATAAAATGAATTATCTGATATCTGTAAACTTGTTTAAGGTATCGTAATTGATTATCTTTAATAAAAAAATATTATAATATAAGAACTCTACATTTGAAACAACTTTCAGACTTGGACTTGAATCTTGAAAAAGGGCGCCCAACATGGCAACTCGTGCATACTGTTTCAGTGTACTATTCCTATACACATGTACTTAATTAATTTTGGGCTTATGCATAGTAATACTCATGTGACGATAAAGTACCATTGAACATTAAAAATCAACACACATCAAGAAAAATCAACATCAGTAACAGTAAAAAATGTGTATTCCATACCAGGGGAATGTAAAGGGAAAATACAAAGCAGCAAATAAAAGATGAGACTTATTAAAATACAATGGAAGGAGTTAGTATATTTTTAATTCATGTCAGGGATATTTGTGCAGGTTTGTGTGAATAGAGTCATGTATTACAGGGAAACCAGGATGCATGAAACTGCAGAAAGATCTCTGATGAGGAAATTAAAGTACCAGGGTATTAATTATGAGTCATGGCAAATAGAAATTCAGAATTGCCAGTACCAGAATTCACCCAATCCCACTTTGCCTCGTTCCATTCCAATGTCACTTCCAAAATTTTGGCATTTTGTTATTCAGGCTAAATTAACATACAAATATCTATTTGTGGTCAAAAAGCAAAGCTAAATGGCTAAACTATGTATGCCAGAAACCAGTTCTTAACCCCTTTACTTCTCATTTATTCTCTCACTTCCCACTTTGTTGTCATTGGTCATGTTCTCACTTCCCTTTTCTAGTTGCAGCAAATAATTCAGAATTTTGACATATTCTGTAACCAATTTATTACCAGTACTTACTTGAACCAGCAAACATTTGTCGGTGGGGGCGCTGCGAGACGGCTGCCCTGCCAGCAGCGTGTTAGTCAATTCTACTTTTTTGGGGTTTTTTAAGTATGTCCAAATGTTTGTTGTAACGTCTCTCGGTGTGTCTTGTGTGGGGGGTGTAAGGGGGTGCTTCTAACCGCAGGCACGGCGGAGCAGGATCCCTCACCGGGGATCCCTGGAGAAATGCTCCGACTGCCGGCCTACAACAGCTTGAAGCCGCGGACTGTGGTGCTTCTAGCCGCTGGCGCGGCGGGGACTTACTTACCATCCGGAGAGGTTCCCTTGCCGGGAATCCCTGGAGAAGAGCTCTGACTGCCGGCCTGCAGCCTATGTCATCTTCAAGCCGTGGTCTCCGTTAGGGAAGCACCGATTCGGGACTTACCTTGCCTGTACATCTGGCCGCCCGCAGAGGCGACTGCGGAGGTTTATGGTCCCGACCACGGGGAAAAATGGAGGAGGACTGACTAAACTTTGTGCCTTCCACCACAGTGATGAATGCTCTGGTGGATGTTTTGTGCTAAATTTGTTATTGTGTGTTGTGTGTTCTTTTTTATTGTACCGCTGCTGGCAAGTTCATTTCACTGCACATCATTGTGAATGTGACAAATAAATCTGACTATTGACTGTTTTACAATTTGCATTTATCAGGGGTTTAGAGGGGTATGGGTCAAGCGCACACAAATGGGACTAGCAGAGATGAGTCTCTTGGACAAGACGAGTTGGGCTTAAGGCTCTATTTCCGTGCTGTATGATTATGATTCTCTGGACAGTCAATTTCTTCAATACAATATAAATTACGATTAACTTCTTTAAAGAGTGTTAAAAATTCTTATGGGCACATCAACCAAAATATGACACACTTTTTATTAATTCAGAAGGAAATGGAAACAGATTTATTTCAAATGAAAGAATCTATGGATGTCAAAAGACTCAGATGGTCATGCAGCATTTCAATAGTTTGATATCCTGAAATATTAACTGCCGCCTTTTTTATACAGATGCTGCCTGATCGGCTGATTTTTTTCCAGTATGTTGAGTGACAGACACAAAATGCTGGAGTAATTCAGCCGGTCAGTCAACATCTGTGGAGGGAAATGAACAGCCGATGTTTCAGGTTGGGATCAAAGTCACAAACACATTTTTATTTAAACAGTTATTAAACCAAATGTGTACCTAAATTATGCCCAAATTAATCTACAATCTGCAAAATTCAACATTTTTTGTATGAAAATTATGCTTTGGATACATAACATTACCATTTCAATCACATTCTCGATACTCTCTCCAAGTTAAAAATTGCCAGAGCATAAACTATTTTATGTGCCTTTTTGTAACTTCTTAAATAATGACCTACTTAATTTGTGTTGAAGTTGGATAATGTGATTAAACACAGCAATCACTCATTCACATTGTGCCTCTTCACTGGAGCAAAGATTACCAAAGTAAAAGAAAGTGAAGTCCATAAAAAATGGTTCCAAGTTTACCTTCATCCTTAGTTGTACCATCTTCTGGGTTACTTTCACTATCAGCCTCATACCCCTCCTCTTCTGCAAAAAGTCTGATACTGTAATACTGCGGCTCCTCTGTTTCCTCTGAAAAATCACCCATCTGTAGTCCTGTCTCGTCATTTATTTTCCGCTGCTGTAGAAAAAAAATGAAGTTTTGCTTTAATGATCCTAAAATAAACATTCCATTTTAAAATTAGAAAAGGCAATCTATAAATCAATTCAATTTTCAATTGGATTATTCACAGCAAGAGTACAAGATTCAAAAGATGGAAAGGTTGCAATCTACTAGTTTCAACAATGTATTTCACTTTTATTTCTGTACCACCGCAAGAATTATAGCCTTGAAATTGAGAGGGATCGAAAACTCAAAACTATAGGGTTTCAAAGGAGTAAGAATATCATGCGGTAATTTAGGAAGCATTAGTCACTGTGCACTCAAATTTCCTACAAACATCAATGTAATCATTAACCTTATAATCTATTTTTGTGATGTTTATGGGCACATAAGTATTGGATACAAGAATTCTTAGTTAGTTTTCAAAATTAGAACATGATCCCCCGCCACCAATCGTGAAGGTAGATAAGACTTCTGATCTGCGAAAGGCACCAAGTGTGTGCTCAAGTTTCAAGATGGGTTTACACCATGGCCTTCTATTTCAAGAGTGCTACAACTGAGCCAAAGCGGACACTCATCTCAATATAAAACTAACTATAAAACACATCTGCAGAAGGACAGAGTTCCTGCAGAACTATAATTCAGCCACAAGCTAAACAATCATTCAAATTGTGTTTAAAGAAGATAACATACAGTTCGCAAAGCAGATGAAAACTCAATTAACAGTTACCAATCCAAATTTGTCTTGATCACGCTAAACATGAACCTTGTGTCTTAAACCAATTTGTAGAGGGCTCTGTGTTGTTGTTCATGCATCATCATGCAATTGGTGATGCATCTGATCCATCCGAATGAAGCTTTTGGATGGGATTCTTCTAAATAGGATTTACTCCTGGGAAAATCATTGGGATAAGTAGGGACAGTCAGCAAGTTAGTAGGTTGTGCCTTACTAACTTGATTGAGTTTTCTGAGGAGGTGATGAAGGTGATCAATGAGGATAGGGCGGTGGATGTTCTCTATATGGATTTTAGTAAGTCATTTGATAAAGACCACCATGGTCGGCTGATCCAAAATAAATTCAGATGCACGGGATTAACAGTGATATGGATGATTAAACACTGGTTTACTGATAGAAGACAGAGGGTTATGGTGGAATGGCAATATTCAGGCTTGACGTCTGTTCCACTGGGTAGCGCCAGCAATGGCTGCCTGACCAGCAATGGCTGCCTCGCCAACAGTCTGTCTGTCCCTTCCTTCTTTTGTTGTTTGTTTGTATGTGTTAAATATATGTTTTTAGTGTCCTTTAGCTTGTTTATGTGGGGGGTTTATGTGGGGGGTGGGGGAGTTGGCGGAAACCTTTTTTAATCTCTTACTTGGACGGAATCACAATTTTGTTCCGTATCATATCTCCGTCCGCACTGCAGCCTAACAACGAGGAATTGGCGGCCATTACTGGAGACCAATCGGGAGCTCCACCGCGGGTGCCTGCGGACAACATCAGAGCTTGCGATCCCTTTGCCAGGGATCGACCTCTGAGCTCTACAACGGGAGTCTGCTGGACTTTAACATCGCGGAGTCCGCAGTCTCTGGTCAGAGACTGAATTTGGGAACTCCAAGCCACAGGAGCTTCGACCACCCTGGTGTGAGGGCTTCCATCGCCCCGACGCGGGAGCTTCCATCGCCCCGACGCGGGAGCTTCCATCGCCCCGACTCGGGAGCTTCCATCGCCCCGACGCGGGAGCTTCCATCGCCCCGACGCGGGAGCTTCCATCGGCCCGACGCGGGAGCTTCCATCGCCCCGACGCAGGAGCTTCCATCGCCGGCTGCAGGGGCTTTGAACGCCCTGACTGCAAATGGTTCGACTGCCCCGACCGTGGGAAAATAAAAGAGGAAGAAGATTGGACTTTATTGCCTTCCATCACAGTGAGGAATGTGGAGAATCCACTTTGGTGGAAGTTGATGTTAATGTTTATGTAGTTGTGTATCTTGTTGCTTTGTTTTTGTATGGCTGTATGGTATTTCGAATGTCACTGTACCTTATTAGGTACATGTGACAATACACTGACCTTGAAACCTTGTTAAAAAATGTTTTAACCATAACTACTGCACTTTTACCATTACTTAGAAATGCGAGAAAAGTTTCAATTTGCAGAGGAAATGCAAAGGACCAAAGAAAACAAAGAAGGCAAGGTCTGTCATACATCCGTAAAAATTGAATGACATATACAATAGTGGTGCCAAGTAAAAGGCAGGAAAGCTACATAACCAGAAGGACACAAGTAATATCAAAACAATTTGCTGGGAATATACAGATCAGGCAGATAGAAACATAGAAAATAGGTGCAGGAGGAGGCCATTCGGCCCTTCAAGCCAGCACCACCATTCATTGTGATTATGGCTGATCGTCCGCTATCAATAACTCGTGCCTGCCTTCTCCCCACATCCCTTGACTCCACTAGTCCCTAGAGCTCTATCCAACTCTCTCTTAAATCCATCCAGTGATTTGGCCTCCACTGCCCTCTGTGACAGGGATTTCCATAAATTCACAATGGATGTAAATTCACAATAAATTCACAATAGATGCAGTAGATGTGTAGAAAAAAAAAGCAGTTCACATTTTGTATAGAAGACCCTTTATCAGAGATCGCGATTGAATAGAAAAACGCACTGAGAAGGGAAATGGGTATTGGTAGAGATGGATAAGTCAACATGGAACTGGTGAGATGGAAGATGTGAACCTAATCCTTTTTGTGGATGGGAGCGGCTCACAAATGGAACAGACCCAGGCAAGAGTTTAGGTATGAATGCAGAATTGAGGCATTAACACTTAGCAGTGCTTATAACATCTAGTTAAATTCAGAGCAAATTAACATGAACTAAATCAAATTTTCACTTTACTTACAATAATTCAGCAATTGCAGTAAAAATCTGATTATATACCAAGAGAGTCTTCCTTGTATTCAAAATGATAGGCAAGTCCATGAAGGTATTATAGATATATACAAACATTTTGAATCCGAGGTAATATCTGAACAATCCCTCATCTCTGTCAAAACTGGGCATCTCCTTTTTCTGAAACTATGCACTCCCCCCGCAAGATACGCCACTTGGGAAAACTCCTCTTCCCGCAAAATAAGCAACTCGGGGAAACAGCTTGGAATCCATCTCATTGATCCCTCTCAGCATCTTATATGATCCAATTAGAGCACCTTCTATTCTTCTGAATCCAATGATTTATAGGCTTGACTTCTTTAACCTTTCTACATGCACATAACAACCCCTCCTTTCTAGGAATCAACGTAGTGTTTCCGTGGCAAATATAATATTCCTTATACATGATCCCCAAAATTCTATACAGTCTCATCAATTGTATACAGTGCCTTTAAAGCAGCATCAATATGTCCTTATTGTTTCATTCTTTACTCCTTGCAATAAAGGTTAACAATAGTTCTCCCAATTACTTGCTGTAACTGCATACTGACTGTTGTTTCATGTGCCAGGACACTCGTTCTTTCTGTACAGCATCACTTTGTAGTTTCATTCCACTCATATAATAACTTGTTTTATTTTTCAATGTTTTATCCTTCATTTCAACATGGATCATCTATATCCAATTCTAGCCCTTTGCATCCTCATCACATCTTGTTAATCCCATCTATTTTTGTATTATCAACAAATATGCTTTGTATTATTGGTAAATCAGCTGGTAGTGCAACCCCTTCATCCTTGTCGAGAACATAGATGGTAAATAATTGATACCCCATCTCTGATCCCTGTGGCACCACCAGTTACATAATGCCAAAAGAAAAATTATCTGAAACATGAAGTATTTGTCTTTCCATAGTTGCTGCCTAACCAGCTGACTTTTTGCAGAATTTTCAGATTTTAACCCTTTATCCATGAGTGTGACAAATAGTCACACCCTTAAAGAACACTGGAAAGTTAGTCAAACATTGTTTCCCTTCAAACGAACACCAGAAAATCGGAATTAAAAAGTCTTTCTAGCCTTCCAAGCCATTCAATATGATCATGGCTGATCAAACCTCAGGCCACACATCGTCTTGAGCATTCCATGTAGCAGTGAATTTGCTAATCTTTCAAAAATCAACCTACCTCCTCTTTAAATGCTTCCAACAATCAAGCCTCCATAAACCTGCAGAGTAACGGGCCTGTCCCACTTAGGCGATTTTTCAGTGGACTGGCGGCGACTGTCTAGAACAAGGGGTCACAGTCTAAGGATAAGGGGGAATTCCTTTAGGACCGAGATGAGGAAAACATTCTTTACACAGAGAGTGGTGAGTCTCTGGAATTCTCTGCCACAGAAGGTAGTTGAGGCCAGTTCATTGGCTATATTTAAGAGGGCGTTAGATGTGGCACTTGTGGCTAAAGGGATCAGGGGGTATGGAGAGAAGGCAGGTACGGGATACTGAGTTGGATGATCAGCCATGATCACATTGAATGGCGGTGCAGGCTCGAAGGGCCGAATGGCCTACTCCTGCACCTATTTTTCTATGTTTCTATGTCTAATTGCCGGCAGTCGCCTGAAAAACCGGGAACAGGAACGACGGCTGTCAGTGTGGAACACACACACACACAGCTTCCTTCACCATCCCGTGTGAATTTTTTAGACAGCGCTCCCCCCGCTTGCCCAGTCTAAAAAATTAACATGGTGCAAAGCCAAGGTGATACAGACACACACCGCGATGAACATGAACACTGTAAAAAGACGGCTAAAGCACAGTGTACGCAAGTCCTTTAAAAGAGGGGGGAGGGAGGGGGAGAGGGGGAGAAGGAGTGGAGACAACTTTTAAGAAGCCAGAGATATACGGCTGTGAAGCTCGGCGGACATTTAACATTACCGGTTGATTATCCTTGGTTTTGAAAACTACTGCTTATGTTTTTTTTCCCAATGAGCCAATGAGATTCACCGGTCAGCACCGGCTCCAAACTAAGAGCCCCACCGACCTCCTGGCAACACACCTACGGCTCGACAATTCTCGCTACTCTCCATGGCGGCTTCATTCTAGTCGCTGCTAATTTTTCAACACGTTTAAAAATAATGAGGCCGCGAGTAGTTCCCAGAACGCGGCAACTCCCCTCGAACATGTTTTCTATGTTTCTATGAACATGAAGGCGACTCCCCGGCAACCACCTGTGAACATGTGGCAACCGCGTGGCGACTGCATAGTCTCCTGCAGTGACTCCCAAGTGAGACAGGCCCTTTAAACACCACTATTGTGTCTGCTTACACCATCTCCACACCCCTGCCACCATATTCCAGGGGTGGTGGTGGAAGCAGAAGCAATAGAATGTTGCCTGGACTTGCTGCAGGAAGTGATTGGACAAACATGGATTATTTTCTCTGAAGTGTCAGAAGCTAAGGGAAGAGGTAATATAAACTCATAACATTATGAGAGGCATAGATCATGAAGACATTCAGAACCTTTCTCCCCCCCCCCTCCCCCCAGGGTGAAAATTCCAAATAGAGGTCATGGCTTTAAGATGACAGGGGCACGATTTTCTTTTAACACAAAGATCACTATTACGTTTGCTTCCACCACCAGAAACAATAGTGGTGTTTAAGAGACTTTTAGAGAGGCTGCTGAATAAGCAAGGAATGGAGCAATAAGTAACACACACAGAAAGGATTCATTTAATATGACATCATGTTTGGCACAGTGAAGAAACCAGTGGAAGAACACCCATTCCATATCTTCCCCTGATTTCAACTTCTCTTTCAAAAACTACTGACTAATGTTTCAGCAGGTAGACAAAATGTTGTAGTAATTCAGCGGGACAGGCAACATCTCTGGAGAGAAGGAATGGGTGATGTTTCGGGCAGCCTCCCCATTCCATATCTTATAGAAAGGATTCATGAATATCTCCACGAATGAGTATACCAACTGGAGATGACAGAGTAATTATTTTGGCACTCAAAGATGGGAATCACAAGTTTCATATCTAGCTCGCTTTCATTTCTGTACTTTTTTGGAGAAATTACTGTTTTCACAGGGAGAAGTTGTGGTTTCTGTTTCCTGTGCTTTTAAACAAACTCTCTTTGCTAAGAAATCGAAGGTTTCCCATTGTGAGACATATGCACTGTCTAAACAACTCATTGGATTCAGTGCTATCAATATACACTCAATGTAAAACCAACATAGTATAGGTATGTTACAAAACTTACCTTTAGCTGCGCTGCACTTCTGCCGCTCCCCGTGTGTGCGACTTTCGCGCCTTGCAGAGGGGGGCGGGCTTAAAGTGCCGGTTTTCCACAGGCCTGGATAATCGATGAATGTCGGCCGATTTGGTTGCTGAAGAAAAATCGCTCCGACATTTAATGAATGGTGGTATTTTTTAAATTACTCTAGATTATTTATTAACTAGAGTAATTTAAAAATCACCTTCAAAAGCCGTGACCGCAGACAGCCGGAAGCATTTTGCGTAGGGGAGAAAAAAAGGTAAATACTTTATTTTTATATTAAAAGTTGGTTTTTCGGGAGGCATTAATAATATTTTTATGTTGCGAAATGGGGTCCCAAAAAATGTATGAACCCCCAGTATTTTTCCTCCCGACTTCACCGCTAACCGCAACGTTCTAATCCACCGCATTCCACTAAAACCCACTCGCTAGTTGATTTAAATGGCCATTTTACTTCGGAGTCACGTGAGTGACTACGTGAAGACCCCGCCAGCACGCATGCGCGACATATCGTCGAACGCATTGCGGAAGCGACAGTCGGGAGGAGGGTTGCTCCTCCAGCGTAAGTTTAAAAACTTACGGAAGGTAAGTCTCACCTGTAGTGGTGAGCGTGGCGACTCGGTATTTCTTGTTACAGGAAGAAAAAAGCCTTCATGGAGTCGCGAAAATCAAAAAGAGCAGCGGCAAAATCTGCTGTTTTGGGCAGCAGCAGCAGCGTGCCGCTACTCCTGAGCTGCAGGTGTTACCGGCAGCTCCCGACTTTTCGCCGATAAGGACCGCAGGTACGCCGCGGTCGGACGGCAGAACCACCCGAAAGTCGGACGGGGCCGCAGACTCAGCTGGGTCCGGACCCGAAGACACCCCGTTCGCTGATAGCGACGGCGGGCGTCTTTCCCGCATGGAGCGGATGATGGAGCAGTAGCTCCAGCGTGACCTGCTTTTGCAGGGGCAGAGTCACAGTGGGCCTCTTCGCAGAATCCTACCATGGACTGCCAAATGTCTCACCCTCTTCGCAGGGGAGCATTAGGGGTCAGAACTGGGCTGACCCTGAAGAAGGGGATTTGGCTGAACAACCAGCAGTGTCAGGGGTGCAGGAAGAGTTACTGGATATGGTGAACAAACATGCTGTTCCTACACAGAAAGGACTGCCTATTCACCAGAAGCTGGCAGCCTGCATTAATTGGCTACCAACCAGCTTCAGGTGCAAGCCGTTAATGCAACAGCTGAGAAATATCTCGCTCCTGAGAATTGTAACTCTCTGAATGTTCCTGCGGTGAATAACCCTATATGGGGGAACATGAGCCCTACCATCAGAGGGCAAGAAATCAAGCTTCAGAGGATTCTGAAACTTTTGGCCGCCGGGATTACAGCAGTGGCCAGGACTGCTGTAGGGGTGGAGTTACCAGAAGAACTGCAAGATGCTCTGGCTTTGCTGTGTAACACACAGTTCGAAATAAATAACTATCGGAAGAGCATCATAAAAACCTGTGCTTAATCCAAAATTTGCGGGGTTATGCAGGTCAGGTAACTTGCAACCACCCAATCTGCTGTTTGGGGATAACCTCCCAAAACAGGTGAAAGACCTGGATGAGGAGGCCAAGGCTATAGGCCTGATTAAGGTACCTGGTGCCTCTAAACCCCACTATCAGCAGCGGCAGCACCCCTACACACCCACCGGACAGCGATATTACAACAGACCGTCCGGTGGTGAAAGCTCGAAGGCCGGCCCACCTGCACAACGGTCTTTTTTAGGCCATGGCCCAGCCCGGCCTTCTTGGAAAATGCGCCATCCCTACAACTCAGCAACACAGCAACACAAGAAGCAAGGGCAAAGACCGCAACACCGGCAGTAACCATGGAGGTAGGTGGGTCTGATTCCCTCAGGAACATTGCATGTCTAAATTAATCTAATGTGGGGGGACGGTTGCACTTGTTTCATGAAGTATGGCGCACCTTTACCTCTGATCCTTACATACTCGGAAGTATTCAGGGTTATAAAATTGAGTTTATTCACGAACTCCCTACCCCAGTTCAGCATTCGCCTAGCCGAAAGTTTATACTTTCACAGAAAGAAAGAACGGCAGGCCATGCTGAACTATCTAGACTAATAAACAAAGGGGTAATTGAGAAGACTATCAGAGAATCTCGGGAGTTCGTATCAAATATATTTACAAAAAAATAAAAAAGATGGCGGGTGCCGCATCATCATAGACCTGACCGAACTAAATACTTCCGTTCAGTATGTTCATTTTAAAATGGACACTTTTGTCACGGCTAGACAGCTAATATCTGAAAGGTACTACATGGCTTGCATTGACCTTAAGGATGCATACTATTCAGTACCTATACATAAGGATCATAGGAAATACCTGAAATTTATCTGGATGGGGCAATTATGGCAATATAAAGCCTTACCCAATGGGTTATCATCAGCACCCAGGCTGTCTACCAAAATATTGAAACCAGCTTTAGCCTATTTAAGGAAACAAAACCATATTGTCATGGCTTACCTTGATGATATCCTCATTGTCGGGGAGAATTTGGAAATGGCTACATTGGCAGTTCTAGCCACAAAACATATTTTTCAAAAACTGGGATTTATCATACATCCAGATAAATCGAAATTGGAACCCTCCACTACCTTGGATTATTTGGGGTTCACCATTGACTCGGTGCAAATGTCTATCACCTTACCACCTAACAAGGTGGTGGACTTGATAGAAGCTTGCAGAAGCCTCACTGGCATCAGGGATCCATCTATTCGGCAAGTAGCCAGAGTGATTGGGAAAATAGTGGCTGCGTTCCCCGCAGCACGATTTGGGCCACTCCATTATCAAAACCTTCAAAGAGCAAAAATTATAGCTCTCAAAAATCATGCAGGCCATTTTGACAGGCCTATGAAACTACCAGAAAAGGCAAAATCTGAATTAAATTGGTGGATAGAAAATGCACAGCTTTGTTCTAACCCCATCACTATCATGAATCCCTCAGTTATCTTACAAACTGATGCCAGTGCCAAAGGTTGGGGAGCAACTAATACCACCACAAGTTGTGGAGGCAGATGGCGTGTACAAGAGCTAACCGTATTCAAAACATTAAGGATTAATTATTCAGAAATGCTGGGAGCATTTCATGGTCTCAGAGCATACTGCTCAGATATGCACCAGTTGCATGTCAGGTTACAAATTGACAACACCACAGTGGTGGCTTATATTAATCATATGGGTGGAATAAAGTCGATATCATGTGATGAATTGGCTAATAATATCTGGCACTGGTGTCTGCAAAAGGAAATTTGGATCTCAGCCACTTACTTTCCAGGTAAGCTAAACACAATGGCAGACACCAGATCACGAAAATTCAATGACAACATAGAATGGATGTTGGATCGGAAAGTGTTTACGGATATTACAGAACGTTATGGAACACCAGATATCGACCTTTTTGCATCCAGACTTAATCACCAACTTCCAACGTATGTTGCTTGGGAACCAGACCCAGGGGCAGTAGCAATGGACGCTTTCACGCTACATTGGGGGGATTTGTTCTGCTATGCATTTCCCCCCTTCTGCCTCATCAGTCGGGTCTTGCAAAAAATAAGACAAGACTCCGCATCGGGTATTTTGGTTGTGCCCGACTGGCCTACCCAACCATGGTTCCCAGCAGTACAGAAGATGGCCACAGAACCTTGCATCCGGGTCAACAAACGACCTAGTTTATTGATACATCCCGTTTCAGGGGAAAGCCATCCATGTCATGACCACATGGACCTGTTAATTTGCAGATTCTGAAACGGCCACTTCTGGGATTCGGACTCACCGACAGAACAATAAATACCATCTCAGCGTCGTGCAGGGAGTCCACCAGGAAACAGTACCTGACCTATATCAGAAAGTGGGAAGTGTTCTGCACTACAACGAACACTACCTATGAAACGGCCACCATCACGGAAGTTCTGGAATTCCTGGCTACCCTTCACCACGATGAAGGATTAAGCTACAGTGCCATCAACTGTGCAAGGAGTGCTCTATCGAGTTATCTGGGCAAAGGGAGTGATCATCTGGCTATTGGATCACACCCATTAGTGTCTAAGCTAATGAGGGGAATATTTAATTCCAATCCCCCCAGGCCCAGATACAACCATACGTGGGATATTAGCATAGTCTTGACTATGTTACGAGGATGGACACCCAATACGGGGCTCACCTTGGACAAGCTCACCTATAAAATGGTAATGATTATGGCACTTGTCACAGCACAACGGGTCCAGTCCCTACACAAGTTAAGTATGGACGCCATGACAATCTCCAATGGCAAAATAACTTTTCTTATACAGGGGCTGTTAAAACAAGACCGACCCGGGTCGTCTGGACAAACATTAGAGTTTCAACCTTACCCTGCAGATACTCGACTCTGCATCGTTACTCTGATATTACAATATATCACAGTCACTAAGACTCTAAGGGGCACGGAGAAAGCTTTGCTTATAAGCCATAAACGGCCCTATCACAAAGTCACGGTGCAAACCATATCAAGATGGTTAAGGGTGGTGTTAGATGCAGCGGGGGTGGACACTAATGTCTTCAAATCTCACTCCACCAGGGCTGCATCTACTTCGGCGGCTAGGATGATGGAAGTACCCATGGACCACATCCTGGCCACAGCGGGTTGGAGCAATGAGAAGACATTCCAACGCTTCTATAACTAACCCGTGGCCTCTCCTGACACTTTTGCAGGAAAAATTTTAAGTACTGCTAAATAATTACCCTATATGGGATATATTTTGTTTTGGTATGAATAAATACCTATTTTGTTTTTCAGCCAGTGTCATGTCTGAAATACGTTCATCCTCTAATCCCAGCATGGCAGTGTGTGAGCATGGACTCGTTTCCAGGGCATGAAATCACAGAGCTTTGAAATCTTCACGTAGTCACTCACGTGACTCCGAAGTAAAATAGTAAGATTAAATGAGAACTTACCAGTTTGAAGTTTGATCTTTATTTTATGAGGAGTTACGATGAGGGATTACGTGCCCTCCGCTCCCAGAACCCTCTATTATAAAGTTCAACTGGTATGGAAGTTCTCTCTTATCTTACTATATTAGTCTACGTTGCTATCTGTGATTTCACACCACTGCTTTGAAGAATGTCGCGCATGCATGCTGGCAGGGTCTTCACGTAATCCCTCATCGTAACTCCTCATAAAATAAAGATCAAACTTCAAACTGGTAAGTTCTCATTTAATCTTACTATTAATTTACAGGAATCAAACACTAAATTCCTTCCATTTGGCCCAGAAATTCATGAAAATGAAATTTAAAAATTATGTTATATTGTGGATTATTGTGTGAATGTTATTTGGACACTTAGGCAATTTTAAAAAAGTTTATCTTTTCTTAAGAAATGGATAGATGTTTAGATCTACTCATTGAATTTTGTAATTAGCTACAATTAGGTAACTAACTAATTATATGCTTTAATTTCAGGTCATCCAAGTAAGATTGTTTACTATTTGTTTCAGAATGCTTCAATCTATAATAACTGAAAATTTCATTGAGTTCTCTTAATTTTTAAGAATGTTATGGACTTTTAACTTTTCCAGATCACAGCTTTTGAGTTAAGTCAATTGAAAGGCAATGGGAAGCAAGATGCTCATTTCCGAGTATGAAAATGGCCATAACTTTCTTAATACTGAAGATATGAAAGTAAATTAGGTGTCAAATTAAACTTCTTTTTATGCTTTATCTGATGGGATAAATTGCAGACTTGATTTTTAAAATCTCAAAATTTTGTAACATTGCTACATAGTATCAATTAAAGACAAGTTAAATAGGCTGTAAAAGTCCTGCTGAAGTTCATTCTTGGTGTACACACATAAATATGCACCTTCTGCTTTTTCACACCCCGCCCCCCCATCATTCACAATATGTTTGTGAATAAGGGTCTGAAGAAGGGTGCCGACCCAAAATGTCACCTATACTCCAGAGATGCAGCCTGACCCCAGTGATTTGCTCCAGACCTTTGTCTCTTCTTTTGTAAACCAGCATCTACAGTTCCTTATGTCTCACAAATATGTATTGCCTTGGCAAGGCTAATACATATTGCACTACTCAACCCATTCAACACTGTAATACTTTTGCTACCAAGTCAGAGCTCAAGGCCTTTGAGGAAGTATTTTGCCCTTTTCTCAAATAGAAAAGACAACCAGAAAAATAAAAATCACGAAAATACTTTGCAGCTGCATAGATCTTTGGTTGAGTGTGGGCATTATTTTAATAACATTTTAACATTGTACACGGCAATCAATTAGTTAATTCACAACAAGAAAAATGCAATGGTATTGTACATAATTCTAAACCAGGTTATCACCTTTTTCCGTTCTTGCTCAATGGAACAGTCGACTGGAGTACTTCTTCCCAAGGCTACACATTGCAAGGAATCGAAGAGGGGCTTGGCTAGATGAGAATCAACTATAGCCGAACGAACAAGCAGGTTTCGAATTTCGGTCAATATTTCATCCACAGAAAGGTTCTGGAAGTTAAGAAATAAAAAGGTAAATTTCAAAAACAACATCCGTAACTCTGTAATTCTCATTCTAAACCTCTCTACTTTCTTTGATATGCCGCTTAAAACCAAGCTCTTCAATCAAGCAGGTTTTGAGGAGGCAGCCTTTGAAAGCCAGGACCCTGGGTAAGGAAGATAGGCACAGGGACAATTCTGAACAAAAATGATTAAGGAAATGAAATAGAACTTAGTGTTAGCACATGGAGCAGATTCATAAAAAATAGTAATCAAAAGTATAAAAGGTTTAATCGATTAGTTTTACATCTTCCAAGAACATACATTTTTGATTGCACAATAACATCAATCAAAATGGTATGTTGATTTATCGTAAATACTGGATAGTGTTTAAGTTGAATTGATGGTCATGAGAGTCCAGTGCAAAAAAAAGTACAACACTGGCAAACGTTTGACTCTTTTCCCTGGGCTTCTGGACACTACACAAACTGCGAAAAGAAACAAAATTAACTTCTCTATTTTACATGATATATAACCAAGAGGATAGATAACAAGTGACCATCTTCCAGGTCTTAACAAAACTCAACATTTGTTAAGAATTGCATTTGTGAACCAGAATTGATCCCACTACCATAATTACTATCATGAGGCAACAAGATAGAACAGAATTGTAGAGTAGAGATTACTGCACTATGTTGCATGTAGTATCATGCCACTAGGAATCTAGACGCATTAATAAAAAGTGTACCTGTGGAGAATGCTCCGAATCTGTTCTCCCAGAAGGGTCAGAAGCGTGTAAACAGATGGCCAACAAAGCTTCCAGCAGCCTGATGCTCTGCAACGCCCATTCCTCCTCTGTTCTAGTTTGTTCTTGCTCCACAAATTCCCAATCTTCTTCACCTTCTATGGAAATACCCTGCTCGTCTAATTGATCTGCTGATTCTTGAACAACTTCACGGTCTGGTTGAGTTGATTCTTCATTATTGTTGACATATGATTCATCTTGTTTAGCTATTGGATTTGACGACAAATGCAAAGAAATTTCTACTTCCTCTGAATTATCACACTGAGTTAATGTTCTTTCTTTTGCACTGTCTATAATTATTTTGGATATCCTCTGAATGATGATCGTCAGTAATCTACGACAGGCCTCCAGACCACCTAGTTTATGGAACTGTTTTTGGAACACTATATTTTTCAAGTAGATTGAACGACAAACAGACCACACATCTGCTGCCCGTCTGATCTGCTCGTTTGAAGGTAAAACAACACTGTCTGGTGATAAGTGAGGAAGCAGATTATCCAGAGCTTCACTGGCAGTGCTATCATAGCCTGAGGTATCTTCAGAATCATTAACAGAGTCACGATCAGATTCAGGCTCTTGACTGATGCACATAAATGCCACGCAGAGAAACAGGTTTATTACATTTAGGTGGATGTCTATATTTCTAGCTTTCTTCTTCCTGGGCTGTGATTCTTTCAGAACTGCATAAAACCTACTTAAACTGTGCTGCATTTCATTTTTATGTAGTGCAGTATGTTGGGTACTTGCAGTGTCACTAGGATTCAGAGCAGAGTACTCTGCATTTGTTTCTTCATCCAGTTCTCCATTTATATGTTGATCTCCAAGACACTGGATTAAAGTTTCAAAAACCATCAGTGCACTTGATCTAACACAGTCTAGATAAATTAGTTCTGTCATTTGATTTAATCCGCTGCAGCTCAAAAAGAGACTTCTGACTAGCCTGCAAAACAAACACACACATTTTCTTTGTTCAAAACAGACATGATAATTAGAAATATGCATTGATATGCAATATTTCACGTAGAAATCGAAAATTCTTGAAATTCTTTGCAGGTTCAACTGCTAAAAGCAAAAGTACATTTGATTTTTTGAACAGAATGAACTGCTAATTATGTTTCATTTTTTTGGTGTGTACTGTCATATTTCTATAACAATTCATTAAACAGAATTATCTCATGTGGGTGAAACATATGAACCACTTCAACATTGACGAGTGTAAATTTTATTAAACTATTATAGTTATTATATCGTTTGACATCATATGTGTACCTCAATTACTTCCAAGAAGGGCCAATCCATGCCATTTGAAACAATATGCCCTCAGAATCTCTTACCCCTATTAAGGATGGGAAGTAGTACTAATCTACAGGATTAGTAGACAAGAGGGAGAGGGAAACCTCTTCCGGAAGAAGAATCTGAATCAGATGTCTAAGCCCTGTTCCTTTAATTAATTTTGTTTTTTCCATCACCCACTCGCCATCTGCTTTAGGATTAGGAAAACTGTGCTTAAACTGCATAGATGGAAACTTGGAAGCTGGGCAGATGGCAACGATTTATTCCAGGTTGGCATCACTGGTAAGGTTTGGATCTGATTGTATGCTTACTCAGACCTTTCACATCACTTTGAAATTTACTCTAGTTTACCTCACAGCAGTTGGTCACCAATAATCCAAGTAATGAGTGAACTCTTAGCAAACCAAAACAAGAACTACTTCAAGCATCCCTGTTCTTGCTGTATCGTGGAGTGGAGTAAGTGAAATCGGCAGCGAAATAAACTGTATGGCAGCAGGGAAATTTGCAAGCGAAGAAAAAAAATGGCGCCGTTTTTGGAGGAGAGCGGGCTGGTGGGCCATGGTGGCTGGCCAGCAGGAGGCCACAAATTGAGTGAGTGTGTGTGTGGTGGGGTGAGGGGTTTTATTTTAAAAACTGCATAGAAATATCTAAATTTAATGAGGAGTGAATGGGTGAATGTAAAAGTGTAGTGTCTAGCAAAATGGAACATTTTTCGGGGTTTGAAAGTGTGGTTTTGGCGAACCATGAAATCAAAGGGCAAATCTGACATACACCCCCAAGACACACACACACACACACACACACACACACAGAGAGTCTTAAAAGTTTACTAGACCAAGTGCAGACCCGTTGGGTCTGGTCCCCGAACGTGCTTCAGACCCAGAGTACGGGGGGAGGGAGGGGGTGGGGGGAGGGGGAGGGGGGAGGGGGGGATTGAAGGATTTTATTTTAAAAAGTGTACATAAAAATGTCTAAATGTAATGAGGAGTGAATGGGTGAATGTAAAAGTGTAATGTGCAGCAAAATGGAAAATATCTCGGGGTTTGAAAGTGTGGTTTTGGCGAACCATGAAATCAAAGGGCAAATCTGACACACATCCGGTCGGCAGACACGCACACACACACACAGTTTTAAATAAGTATAGATAGATAGATATAGATAACTAGATAGATTATGGTTTTAAATCTTCGATGATAACAATGGCAAAACATTTTCTTTGAGACTATTCAAATTTAAATCAATGTGGTTTCTTTGTACCACTCAAAAATGGTATTTTATCTGGTTTAGCTGTGTGGCTAAGACATGATTAACTATAATTAATCACAATTATCTTTTTTCGACTGTTTGAAAGTTTATTTTACTACTTTTCACAAGATCTATCTTACTCGCCACAGTGAAACAATAATTCCTTTCAATCTGCAGCCTCAATACTTCGTACATTTGAGATCATGGGTAGCAAGAATTTATATTCTTGAGTGAAGTTTCATTCATATATGCCTGGTCATGAATACAAAAGGAAAAATAGAATAAAAAATGTACACCACTCCACAATGGAAACTCAAAAAGAGTTGTCTTTATTTCAGATTTCCCATTATATGAAATCTAACCTCAACGCCATACTAACATGAAATATTACAGTAGATAAAATTGATCCTAAAAGTGAATGTACATCTTTAACTACGCAATTGAAAATTTGGAATTATTATAAGTAATCAATGCTATTTTCAGGAATGATTCCCTGCATTTAATTTTAGTATAGCATGCGCTCAAACCAAATACAACAGAAAATTTGAAGTCTACATGTTTTTCATGGTACCTTTGCTCCCCAAGTGGATCTAAATTAGAAAGGAAAACGCAAGGTTTTCTTTAAAAAAAACCAGAATTGAACAATTGGCAGCAGCACAGTGCCGCAACTTGTAGAGCTGCTGCCTCACTGCGCTAGAGACCAGGGTTCCAACCTGACCTCTGATGCAGTCGGTGCGGAGTTTGCCCATTCTCTCTGTGACCACAAGGGTTTCCTCTGTGTTAGAGGTCAGAATGAATCACGACCTGGAAGAAACGTTTGCACGGACCAAAAGCTGTACGAGACTAAAAAGACAAATTGAAGCAACCCAACATAAAACATAGAACTGTTCCATGTTTGCAAGTTAATTCCAACGTGTCAAAGTAACGATTGCTGATCGATACTGCTGGAGGTTGCTGTACGAATGTCATCCTTCTGGTGCTACCATACGGTTTTCACTACTGCAATAATGCACCATCTGCAAAGTAACAAATAACTGCCAAGTTTTGACTACAGCTGAATAGTACCATTAGTATTATTTTCCATGTTGCCTTGAGCATGTAGATGGCATTGAACAGGTGACCCTATAATCTTAATTTCATTTTCTATGTTCTTACCACTTGCATCAAGACATCACAAATCACTTTAAAGTAAAAATGTGATTTTATTACTATTGTTGCAGTAAAGCAAGAAACACAACTTCCAAAGAGTACAGAGGAGATTTACTAGAATGTTGCCTGGGTTCCAGCAACTAAGTTACAGAGAAAGGTTGAACAAGTTAGGTCTTTATTCTTTGGAGAGCGGAAGGTTAAGGGGGGACTTGATTGATGTCTTTAAAATGATGAAAGGGATAGACAGAGTTGACATGGATAAGCTTTTCCCATTGAGGGTAGGGAAGATTCAAACAAGAGGGCATGACATGAGAATTAAGGGACAGAAGTTTAGGGGTAACATGAGGGGGAACTTCTTTACTCAGAGAGTGGTGGCTGTGCGGAATGAGCTTCCAGCAGAAGTGGTGGAGGCAGGATCGATTTTAACATTTAAAAGTAAAGTGGATAGGTATATGGACGGGAAGGGAATGGAGGGGTATGGTCTGAGTGCAGGTAGATGGGACTAGGGGAAAATAAATGGTCGGCACGGACTGGAAGGGCCGAGAGGGCCTGTTTCCGTGCTGTAATTGTTATATGGTTAATTCTATTGACAGCTATAGCAAGGTAACTAGATAATCTGTTTTAAATTGTGATTCTGAGACAAATAGACAATAGGTGCAGGAGTAGGCCATTTGGCCCTTCAAGCCAGCATCGCCATTCAATGTGATCATGGCTGATCATCCCCAATCAGTACCCTGTTCTTGCCTTCTCCCCATATACCCCAACTCCGCTATCTTTAAGAGCCCTATCTAGTTCCCTCTTTAAAGCATCCAGAGAAGCTGCCTCCACCGCCCTCTGAGGCAGAGAATTCCACAGACAAATGTTGACCAAAACACCAGAACCCCTCTGTCCTTCAAAGAGGAGTGTCTTACATTCACCTGTCAAGCCAGATGAGGCCTCAGTTGAATGTTATCTGAAAGCCGGCACCTTAGTAACATCCCCAGCTGCAGGAGAATATCAGCTTAACATTTGAGTATGAACTGGACACCCGCTTCAGAAACAAAAGTGCGGCCTCTGAGCCAGGGTGTTTTATTTTAAACTGATAACATCAGTAGTTTGCCATAAACCTACACCTACTTTGGTTACATCCTACATCCTTCTCAAAGTGAAGTCAGTATCATAGTAAAACAGGAAAAAAAGCTTTACTCACTTGGATTGAAAGAGTGAAGGCAATGTGTGCAGGTGAAGTTGAAGAACATCACGAGACAAATATTTGATGTGGTGATTATAAGCTTGGGTACAGGATGTTGTTAATCTTAGCTGCTGTCCATGGTGAGACAACTCCACTCCCCTTTGAAGCACACTGTTAATGACGTGAGTGTAAAGTTGCCATTTAACCACAGCATTGCCTTTTTCGATTAGGTAGCATATATGACTGGCAACCTGCAAACTCAGCTGTGCATCTTCAATGAAGAGAAGATCTTGGTAAGCTTCCAAAGCTTCCCAACTCCACAACATGTCTCGGGACCCTCTGCTTGGTAAAATACCATCTGATCGGAAATTGGGATTGGAAAGCCTAGAGGAGGAACCAATGCCTATGATACCTTCATGTAGAACCTCTGCAATATCAGGTGTCTGACTACTGTCGACTGTGCAAATATTACAGCTTGCACGTTTCATTTTCACTGAAATTTCCCCACCCCCAAGCTGTTCGAGGATAAATTTACTCAGAATATTCAAGATATGCACTTGACAGTTTTTTAAAGTTTGTGATTTCATGGCATAAAGCATGGGGGCAATGACAGATCTTGGGTCCATGCAACAGCAAATTCCCACAGAATGCACACCTGATAAAATTTGCACACAAGTGCTAGTTAAGCTGACTTCTTGCAGCAAATGCAGACATTGGTGGGCGCACACTGCAATACAGCAGCAACGACTGGGATAGCAAATTTCACCATCCAATGCAGTGTCAAAAGGATTTTTTGACTGCTGGTTTTTGAATGCTGCAACAGGGAGACCAGACAGATCTCTGTGATGGTGCATGAATTGAGAATATTCACATCGTCTGTGTCTCTTGCGTGGACAAACAGACTGATGGAGTTGTTCTGATTTCACTTTCTTGACAATGCTGATTATTTTCATAACATTACCAATCAGCGATTTGATGTGCTCTGCTGCCTCTTTAGACTGGGCTTCATTTTTTGTAATCAACGTTTCCATCTCAAGCACTGTACTTTCAAATAATTCAAAGCCATGATGCTGTGTAAACTCATGGACCAGGTCCATGGCCTGACTGAAGAAGAAAGGATTAGTGGAAGCTGACTGCAGGGTACAAATGAGAATTTGCAAAACTACTTCGAGTAACTCGGGTAGCAGCAGTAATTTATGATGAGAAGATGAGAAAGAAATATCTTTGCTGAGCTCTTGCAGTGTCTTCATTGGCTGTGGAACAATAGGATCTAGACGCTTTTCAATGTAATTCTTAATCTTCAATGCTGTCCTCAGCAAGTCTACAATATTTCGTCGAAGTGTATCGGGCATGTTACTTCGATAATTTATTTCAACTGACATCAAGTGCAAGACAGTTCTTAAAAGCATTCTTTGAACCAGGGCTGCAGGTTCTACTGCCCATCCTGTAGCAAATTCCTCAGCTTCAGATATGTTACTATTGCAGCAGTTCCCAAACCCTGCCAAAAATTCAGTTAATGTGGGAACTACACTAGCTGCTAAAGCTGGATTGTGATTTAAGGCCATGTCAAACTTGCAAACTTTTTCTAATAGAGACAATAAAATGTGACAAAGATCAAATGGAGTATTTGCTACCCTACTTAAAATGGAAGGCTCCATGTCTACTTCTTCCAAAATGGCAGCACATTCTAAACTTGGGCTATCCTGTGTTACTTCACTGACTCTCAAAGATGGGAGCAGACAGCTTCTGGGGGAACTGTAGTCCTCTCTTGGCTGATGAGTTACAAAAGGCTGCAAAGTCTGCTGCCGTCTTTGTCTGATGATGACTGAATTGTCATCACCCAAACTAGTGTCGGAATCAGATGTAGAAGGCGGAACTTTTCTTGCATCCCTCGAAGCATGGCACTGAGCATTTCTACGTTGTCGCCTAGTCTTCCAGTTGCTGGTGCTGCATCTTGATGGTACCTGAGCATATAAAACTAAGCTTCCATCTGCTGTGTGACTTGTTTTTTCCTGAGAAGATTTGGATGCAGAATATTTGGTCTCTTTGGTAAACAAAAAATCTTCAAGTGCAGATAGATTATAATCTGCAAAATAAAATAAAAAGTTAGGGTATAAAATGCTGTAATACAACATCTAGATATCAAGAAAAACACAAAAAACAAACGTGAGGGGACGTTTCAAAACATTGCAATTTTGTGTAATTGTACAATTCCATTACTATATGCAGCTTGCAAGCAACCATGACTATAACTGTTACATGTTGGTAGTAATTAGTCATTATCATTTATCAGTTCATGCTCCCACATTAAAGTAATGAAGTTGCTGAGCTATGACAGGTTCCTTTCCGTGCGATATGCAGCAACAAGCATATATTTTGTGGGTAAAGTTGCACTGATATTCATCAATTCTCCTCAAGATTAAAGTAACCTCTGACCCCTTATTTGTAGCCTTGTACATTGTAATATTGTGTTTACTGCATTACTTTGAATTATCTTTTATGGTCATCCCTACTACCAAAATAGTTGCACAGTGCATTTTTCATAAATATCTGAAAGAATATATAATGCCATGATTTATCTGGATAAGCAGAGCAGCTATTATGTATAAAGCAAGATCTCACAAATAGTGATGACTGCATGAGCCATTGTCTTTTCCAATAATATTGAATGTCATTTACTGGCATTTTGGCTACAACCTGAAAAATTGTACTAAAAAAAGGCAACTATTTTTTTAACAGTTACCTGCAGGGAAACTGCATCCAATGTGTCTCGTTGAGTGGCAGCTTTCCAAAACAGAAGGAATCCCTTGGTATGTTTTGAATTCTTATCTTCACTGGCCCCATGCTATAATTGTCTACGGTGTTTCTTCAGTTGCTTCTCCCTTCTAACCCTCCTAAAAGGCCACATCTTTGATCAAGCTGGACTGTGTTATATATCCTTCTTTTCCCTGGGATCGATATATTTGTGCTTTTTTCAAGTTCAATATATTTTTCAATTTTTAAATGTGTCATGTAGTAAACTCAAATTGCATATATAAATAAATCAAAATTACAAAGTGCAACCGAAGTCAAAACTATGGCAGATGGTATTCAAAGGTTACAAAAAAATCTGCAGCAGAAACTGAACTACCCATTTTGGATTCAATCCGTTTAAGCCTACAAACCTTTTGGTCAAATTAAGCTATCTATGACATCTATGACAGCTGCAGCGCCATGCTTATGAAATGATCACAAAAACATTTTAGCACCATTCTTTAGTAAATGTGGTTTCCCCCTTCTGTCATAGATGGATCCTTCACTAGCTTCCCGTAATTGTGCTGTTGCTTCCCCTCCCCCTAAACAGAACAAGGACAGTGTTGCCTAGGTCCACACCTTTCACCCCACCAGCCTCCGCATTCAACATATTATGCTCCGGCTGTCCTGTCACCTCCAATGTGATCCCACCACTAGTCACATCTTCCCATCTCCACTCCTTTCTGCCTTCTGCAGAGACTGTTTCCTCCACTACACCCTGGATCATTCATCCATTTCCACACAAACTACCCCATCCCCAGGAACTTTCCCCTGCAACAGCAGGACATGCAACAGCTCTCAAGATACCTCCTCCCTCAACTCCACCCAGCGTCCACGACAGTCCTTTCAGGTGAGGCAGAGGTTTACTTGCACCTCCCTCAGCCTCATCTACTGTATCCAGTGCTCTTGGTGTGGGCTCCTGTATATCAACGAGACCAAGCGTAGCCCCAGTTACTTTCCCCTGCAACCGCAGGAGATGTAACACCTGTCCCCACACTTCCTCCCTCACATCTATCCAAGCTCCCCACCAGTTGTTCCAGGTGAAACAGAGGCACAGGGGCACCTCCTCTAACCTCATCTGCTCTAGTCTGATATTAGTTCCCAATATGGCCTCCTGTACATCAGCAAGACCAAGCATAGACTCGGTGACCACACTGACCTTTGTGTTCTGGGCTTCCTCCATTGCCAAAGTGAGGCCACAAGTAAACTGGAGGAACAGTACCTCATATACTGCTTGGGTAGCTTACAACCCAACTGGATGAACATTGAATTCTCCAATTTCAGGTAACCTCCAACTAATCTCTCTGCAGAGATGCTGCCTGATCTGCTGTGTTATCCCAGCACTTTGTGTCCTTCTATATATTAAACAGCATCTGCAGTTTAATACTTTACAAGAACATAATGTAAAGGATGGATTAGAACAGGAATGTGGCAAGATAGCGGGGATGTGGTCCAATAACGATCTTTTAGGGCATATTCAGGCTTCTTCTCTTTGTAAATGAAAGAACACATGCGAGTTGAGCAAATATGAGGAGCGCACTCTTGTAACAGCTGGCTATTCAAATACATTGTAACCAATTGTGTCTTAAATATGCTTAAAGGTCCAACAGAATTCAATGATATTTCAAAACATTTAGGCTATTTCTGATATCAAATCAACTACTATTTCCCAAAACTACTGTGGTGCTTTTCACGTCTGACCCATTTTAACTGTTACACTGATTTGAAATTAAAATATTTTTGCAGCATTACTGCACTAACTTTGTAAATAAAAGTAATTAAATAAACCTGGAATTTAAAAAAGTTAATACCAGTAATGGCAACCATGAAACCACCAAATTATGGTGGAATAAATATGGCTCATTCGATGACATTAAGATATGGGATAACAAATGCCAAGCCACTTTCATGCCCCACATCTAGCAATGACCAATTTCAACAACAAACTCTAACCACCTCTACTTGACATTCAATATTATTACTATAACCAAGAACCGCACATCAATATCTTCAGTATCCTAAACAGAATCTCAGCAGGACAAGCACATAAATATTGTGGTTATAAGTTACAGAAACTACATATCCTGCAGCGTGGCTCAACGGCAGACACAATAAATCCTTTTCACATCTACATGGCAGAAGTCTGTCGTGAGATGGAATGCTCTATACTTGCCTGAATGATTACAGCCCCACCAACACGAGAAGCTGTCATTAGAAACTGGAATAGTCCCCGAGGATTGGCGTACTGCGCATGTTGTTCCATTGTTTAAAAAGGGTTCTAAAAGTAAACCTAGCAATTATAGACCGGTTAGTTTGACTTCAGTGGTGGGCAAATTAATGGAAAAGATACTTAGAGATAATATATATAAGTATCTGGATAAAGAGGGTCTAATTAGGAACAGTCAACATGGATTTATGCCTGGAAGGTCATGTTTGACTAATCTTCTTGAATTTTTTGAAGAGGTTACTAGGGAAATTGACGAGGGTAAAGCAGTGGATGTTGTCCATATGGACTTCAGTAAGGCCTTTGACAAGGTTCCTCATGGAAGGTTGGTTAAGAAGGTTCAACTGTTGGGTATAAATGCAGGAATAGCAAGATGGATTCAACAGTGGCTGAATGGGAGAAGCCAGAGGGTAATGGTGGATGGCTTGGAGGCAGGTGACTAGTGGGGTGCCTCAGGGATCTGTGTTGGGTCCTTTGTTGTTTGTCATGTACATCAATGATCTGGATGAAGGGGTGGTAAATTGGATTAGTAAGTATGCAGATGATACCAAGATAGGGGGTGTTGTGGATAATGAAGAGGATTTCCATAGTCTACAGAGTGATTTAGGCCAGTTGGAAAAATGGGCTGAAAGATGGCAGATGGAGTTTAATGCTGATAAATGTGAGGTGCTACACCTTGGCAGGACAAATCAAAATAGGACGTACATGGTAAACGGTAGGGAATTGAAGAATACAGTTGAACAGAGGGATCTGGGAATAACCGTGCATAGTTCCTTGAAGGTAGAATCTCATATAGATAGGGTGGTAAAGAAAGCTTTTGGTATGCTAGCCTTTATAAATCAGAGCATTGAGTATAGAAGCTGGGATGTAATGTTAAAATTGTACAAGGCGTTGGTGAGACCAAATCTGGAGTATGGTGTACAATTTTGGTCGCCCAATTATAGGAAGGATGTCAACAAAATAGAGAGGGTACAGAGGAGATTTACTAGAATGTTGCCTGGGTTTCAACAGCTAAGTTACAGAGATAGGTTGAATAAGTTAGGTCTTTATTCTCTGGAGCGCAGAAGGTTAAGGGGTGACTTGATAGAGGTCTTTAAAATGATGAGAGGGATAGACAGAGTTAATGTGGACAAGCTTTTCCCTTTGAGAATAGGGAAGATTCAAACAAGAGGACATGACTTTAGAATTAAGGGACAGAGGTTTAGGGGTAACATGAGGGGGAACTTCTTTACTCAGAGAGTGGTAGCGGTGTGGAATGAGCTTCCAGTGGAAGTGGTGGCGGCAGGTTCGTTGGTATCATTTAAAAATAAATTGGATAGGCATATGGATGAGAAGGGTATGGAGGGTTATGGTATGAGTGCAGGCAGGTGGGACTAAGGGAAAAAAGTTGTTCGGCACGGACTTGAAGGGCCGAGATGGCCTGTTTCCGTGCTGTAATTGTTATATGGTTATATGGTTATAAGCTTGGCACCTTAGACATTCACTCAGTCGGCCTTCAGAGCACTTATGGCTGTCACATATACCATCTGCAAAATACACTCCACTCCCACATATCTACTTTTAACATACTTGGGAACAACTTCTCCTCCAAATTGCACCTCACTCTGAGTTGAAAAAATATCATCATTCCTTCATTGTTTTTACACCCAAGTCCTGAAACTCCCCAATCAACACTGTGAGAATATTTCCACTACAAAGACTGTGGTGGTTCAAGGGTTTACCACAACCTTCAAAGGAACTGTGGATGTGCAATAAATACTCAGATACCCTTAAATGAATAGAGTAATTTGGGAATAGAATTTGCCACGTTTACTTGATCTAGCCTGTATGATTGACTTAATGCCCCCTGAAATTGTTACTCAGTTCTACGACAATTAGGTGTGTGCAATAAATTTTAGACCGGTTACAGTAGATCCATCCAAGAAAGAATTAAAAAATTCCAAGGACAATTTGCAATAACACTCAAGATAATTATTCTGCTGAATAATTGCTGCGTACTCAGTTGCAAGAAAATTAGAACACATAGAAGATTAAATTTATGGCTTTAATCGCATCATAATCTTACTGACGACTGTTACAAGAATCATTCAATCTGGATGTTTAAGACGATTTCACATTCAAGGGACAAATTTCACAATGTCAAATCAAGATGATAAAAAAAAAAATTAGAACATTCAAACGTGGATATTACAAAGTGATTGGTTGCCCAATAACCACATGAATTAATTGGCTACATTAGCACTTCCATGCATCTCTTGTTTTACTGGGTTCAGAGCAAAGAGCAATATTTACAATGACATTACAAAATAAAATTAACACATTGGCTACGACAATAGTAAATCTGGAGAGAACAACTTCCTGCCCCAAAACACAGCTTCTATCCTACGGCTCATTGAAAATAATGTTTTGATCCCAGACTTATCAGCCTGTTGTCTTTGCGTGATACTGATACCACTCCTTCTCCTGTATCCTACTAGAGAGTTCAAAGAGTCAGGGGTATTTAATTGTCAAGTGTACCTAAACAGAACGATGACATTCTTACTTGCAGCACCACAAGTTTGTACTTAATAAATAACATAATAAACTAAAAAAGTTCAATAAATAAAAAACCCAATACAAACATTCCCTGCCTTACGCAAGAGTTATGTTCCGAAAAACCTTACGTTAATCAGATTTAACACAAGTTGGTATCACCTTATAACTAGGCAGACACAAAGAACTGCAGATGCTTTTAATTAATTACTCCAGCACTTTGTGTAGTTTCACCTTAAAACTAGGCACTGATGCTGCTTGTCTGCACGAGCAAACCCTTCTTCGGCAGCTGCTGCACCATTGACGCAGCTGTTGTTGCAGATCACGTTGTAGCTCCTGGCAAACAGCACTTTCTTCAGGCCGCCGCTATCGACAAGATGCGCTCAGTCACCGTGGCGCTCTCTCCCCTCTTGCCGGCTGCTGCTTCTTCCTGTCGGCCATCACTTTGTCCATTCTGTCGCTCCCCCCTCCAGTGGGAAGGAAGTGGAGGAGGCAGCGGTAGAGGGGGAGAGGAAGAGTGGACAAGCTATGGGAGAGGGTGGAGGAGGCGGTGGCGCTGGGGGGGGGGGGGGGGGGGAGCAGCGGAGTGGAGAAGGCGACGGTCAACAGAAAGAAGTGAGAGGTAAGAGAGCCCCATGGTGGCCGAGCATGTCCTGTCCGTGGAAGCGCCTGAAGAAAGCACTGTCGGCCACCGCCTCCCTCATTCTTGCCTGCCTTCCTAATGTCGCACTGACAGTGGCTGAAACTGGAAGAACAGCAAGCCTGGGCAACATTTTTATATCTACGAAGCGGACGGTAAGCTCTCCAATTGCAATAACACAGGAAATGGGCCCACCCATTGTGATTTTTTTAAACAAGTACAAGTTTATGTAACTCGCCTATTACGCAAGCCATGGAGTGCTTGTATAGTGCAAAACTATAAAACAAAAGCCCCGAGTGTCTAGTACAGCCAAGGCAGTTTGTAGTTCAAAGTTTAGTTGTGCTTGTTGTGTTCAATAGCCTGATGGTTATTGAGAAGAAGCTGTTCCTGAACCTGGAGGTCACTGTTTTCAGACTCCTATACCCCCTTCCTGATGGCAGGAGTGAAATGAGAGCGTGGACAGGGTGGACAAGGATCCTATAGATCCCTTTGATGGTGGGGAGGTCATTACCCGTGATGGACCAGGAAGTAGTCACCACTTTTTGTAATCTCCTTTGTTCTTGGGCATTCTAAATCTAACCATCTATTTCTAAAGTTTCTGGTTTGGAAATTTTCTGAAAACTTCTCCCTTTAGTTTGTTTTATATGAATTACAGTCCAAGGACTATCACAATCTTAGACATAGCCCATCAGTTTCAATGTTGTCAACATTTCCATTATTGGCCTTTAGCCTTTAATCCCAGCACATTCCAGTCCAAGTGCACTGATTTTGGATTTATCTCTCTTCTTGGCTATGCTCAGCTTCATTATGTCAATCCTAGCAGTATTTTTTACAATCATTGACTTTGTGAAGATGACGAGACCAAATAGATGGGCTTTTATAAACGGAAATCTAGATTCAGCTTGTAAATCCAAGAAGCATTTGACATCTCTCAAAATACAAAATGATTTTCAACAAATTGCATCAAAGCATTATTGGAACAGGATTGAACCTTGAAATAAAGGTTTGATTATTGAAATTCTGAACAGCAATTGATGAACTATCAGCTAAAGGAATTGATAGCTTGTCAAGAAATAGAGCAGGGTGCGCCTCTATTCAATGGATGAGTTACCAAACTGAAAATTCAATATTGGAAAGCAGCCATTAGCAGAGCTTTATTTCCTTTAGCTTTGAATTGCTCAATTAAATTTCAGGCACTCCTTTAGCAAAGGTTTTACTGGTACAAGAATAGATTGCCTTCATATCATTTATTTGTGAACATATCTGGTACTGTCAGAAATATCATTAACAAAGAAAGCATTTGGTGCTGGAGCTGGGAATGGCACTGCTGCAAATAAATCTAAGATTTTCTCAGCAAACCCATTAAAAAAAAACATTAAAGCTGAGTGGCCAGTTGTATTTTGTCCAAAGAACAGTGTATGGACGAATCTTGCATTTGGAATATAACTTGGATCATTCAATGCGACAGCAGCTATTTCTCAAACTGCAGCGAATGTTAAGTTCCTGACTAACTGGCCAGCACAAATGAACCAATTATAAGTTCATAAGTAATAGAAGCAGAATTAGGCGATTCGACCCATCAAGTCTTTTCCACCATTCAATCGCGGCTGATCTATCTTTCCCTCTTAACCCCATTCTCCTGCCTTTCCTCCTTAATCCCTGACATCCATACTAATCAAGAATCTATCTATCTCTGCCTTAAAAATAATAATTGACAGCCTCCACAGCCCACTGTGGCAATGAATTCCAGATGCAACACCCTCTGACTAAAGAAATTCCTCCTCATCTCAAGAGACAATAGACTCGGGAGTAGGCCACTCGGGCCTTCGAGCCAGAACCGCCATTTACCGTGATCATGGGTCATCATCCACAATCAGTACCCCGTTCCTGCCTTCCCACCATATCCCCTGACTCTGCTATCTTTAAGAGCTCTATCTAATTCTCTCTTGGAAGCATTCAGTGAATTGGCCTCCACTGCCTGCTGAGGCAGAGAATTCCACAGATTCACAACTCTCTGGGTGAATTTTCCTCATCTCCGTTCTAAATGGCCTACCCCTTATTCTTAAACTGTGGCCCCTGGGTTCTTGACTCCCTCAACATAGGGAACATGTTTCCTGCCTCTGGCATGTCCAATCCCTTAATAATCTTATATGTTTCAATAAGATTCCCTCTCATCCTTCTAAATTCCAGACTATACAAGCCCAACCGTTCCATTCTATCAACATATGACAGTCCCGCCATCCCGGGAATTAACCTTGTGAACCCTCAATAATAAGAATGTTATTCTGCACTCCCTCAATACCAAGAATATCCTTCCTCAAATCTGGAGACCAAAACTGCACACAATACTCATTGTGGTCTCACTTGGACCCTGTACAACTGCAGAAGGACCACTTTGCTCCTATACTCAACTCCTCTGGTTATGAAGGCCAACATGCCTTTCGCTTTCTTCATGCTTACTTTCAGTAGGTATGTTACAAAACTTACCTTCAGCGGCGCTGCAGTTCTGTCACTCCCCGTGTGCGCGACTTTGGCGCCTTTCAGAGGGGGGCGGGTTTAAAGTGCCGTTTTTCTCCAGACAATTCATATCGATCCATCTCAGGGGATATCGTTGCCCAAGAGAAATCGCTCCGACATTTGTTTTATGAAGCTATTTTTAAACTACGCTGGATCATTTATTAGCGAATTAAAAATTGTCTTCTAAAGCCGTGAACGCCGACAACGGGACGGATTTTACGTAGGGGATTAAAGAAGGTACACAGTTTATTTTTACATGAAAACGTGGTTCTTAGGAAGCTTTTAATCAAATTTTCATGTTGCAAAAAGGGAAAAAATATATATACGCAGCAGCAGTATTTTTCCTGTCGACTGGGGGTTAAATTCACCGCAAACCGCAACGGTCCAATCCACCGCATTCCACAAAAACCCACTCGCAAGTTGATTTAAATGGCCATTAATTTATGGGAATTAAACACTAAATCCCTTCCATTTGGCCTATAAATTCATGACGAGATTTAAAAATCATGTTATATTGTGAATTATTGTGTGAATGTTATTTGGACACTTAGGCAATTAAAAAATGTTTATCTTTTCTTAAGAAATGGATAGATGTTTAGATCTAGTAATTGAATTTTGTAATTAGCTACAATTAGGTAACTAACTAATTATACGCTTTAATTTCAAGTCATCCAAGTATGATTGTTTCATATTGGTTTCAGAATGCTTCAATCTATAATAACTGAAAATTTCATTATCTTAATTTTTAAGAAAATTATGGGATTTTGACTGTCCTCGATCACAGCTTTTGAGTTAAGTCAATGGAAAGGCAATGGGGAACAAGATGCTATTTTCCGAGGATGAAAATGGTCATCACTTTTTTAATACTGAAGATATGAAAGTGAATTAGGTGTCAAATTAAACTTCTTTTTATGCTTTATCTGATGGGATAAATTACAGACTTGATTTTTTAAATCTCAAAATATTGTAACTTTCAGTGACTGATGAACAAGGACCCCCAAATCTCGTTTTTCCTTTTCCCAATTTGACAGCATTCAGATAATAATCTGCCTTCCTGTTTTTGCCAACAAAGTGGATAACTTCACATTTATCCACATTAAACTGCATCTGCCATGCATCTGCCCATTCACCCAACCTGTCCAAGTCACCCTGTATTTTCATAGCATCACACTGCCACCCAGCTTTGTGTCATCTGCAAATTTGCTAATGTTACTTTTAATCCCTTCATCTAAATCATTAATGCATATTGTAAATAGCTGCGGTCCCAGCACCGAGCCTTGCTGTAATCCCCTCTCTTTGTTTCCTGTCTGCCAACCAATTTTCTATCCATGTCAGCGCTCTACCATAATACCATGTACTGCCCACTAGAGATTTGCCCACTAATCTCCTATGTGGGACCTTATCAAATGCTTTCTGAAAGTCTAGGTACACTACATCCACTGGCTCTCCCTTGTCCATTTTCCCAGTTACATCCTCAAAAAATTCCAGACGATTAGTCAAGCATGATTTCCCCTTCGTAAATCCATGCTGACCCGGACCAATCCTGTTAATACTATACAAATGTGCCGCTATTTCATCTTTTATAATTGACTCCAGCATCTTGCGCATCACCAATGTCAGGCTAACTGGTCTATAATTCCTTGTTTTCTCACTCCCGCCTTTCTTAAAAAGTGGGATAACATTAGCTACCCTCCAATCCGCAGGAACTAATCCTGAATCTATCGAAAATTGGAAAATGATCACCAATGCGTCCACGATTTCTAGAGCCACTTCCTTAAGTACCCTGGGATGCAGACCATCAGGCCCTGGGGATTTATCAGCCTTCAGTCCCATCAGTCTACCCAACACCATTTCCTGCCTAGTGTGAATTTCCTTTAGTTCCTCTGTCACCCCAGATCCTCTGGCCATTAGCACATCAAGGGGATTGTTTGTTTCTTCCTTAGTAAAGACACATCCAAAGTACCTGTTCAACTCATCTGGCATTTCCTTGTTCCCCATAATAAATTCACTTGTTTCAGTCTTCAAGGGTCCAACTTTGATCTTAACTATTTTTTTCCTCTTCATATACCTAAAGAAGCTTTCACTATCCTCCTTTATATTCTTGACTAGCTTACCTTCGTACCTCATCTTTTCTCCCCGTATTGCCTTTTTAGTTATCTTTTGTGGCTCTTTAAAAGTTTCCCAATCCTCTGGCTTCCCGCTTATCTTTGCTATGTTATACTTCTCTTTTATTTTTATACTGTCCTTGACTTCACTTGTCAGCCACGGTCGCCCCTTACTCCCCTTGGAATCTTTCTTTCTCTTTGGAATGAACTGGTCCTGCACCTTCTGTAATATTCCCAAAAACATCAGCCATTGTTGTTCCACTGTCATCCCTGCTAGGTTATCTTTCCAGTCAACTTTGGCCAGCTCCTCCTTCATGGCTCCATAGTCCCCTTCATTCAACGGTAATACTGACTTCTCCCTCTCCTTTCTCAATGAAAGTCCTTTAATTCTGAGGCTATGACCTCTGGTCCTAGACTCTCCCACTAGTGGAAACATCCTCTCCACAGCCACTCTATCCAGGCATTAAAGAGTCATAGAAACATAGAAAATAGGTGCAGGAGTCCATTTGGCCCTTCTAGTCAGCACCGCCATTCATTGCAATCATAGAAACATAGAAAATAGGTGCAGGAGTAGGCCATTCGGCCCTTCGAGCCTGCACCGCCATACAATATGATCATGGCTGATCATCCAACTCTGTATCCTGTACCTGCCTTCTCTCCATACCCCCTGATCCCATTAGCCACAAGGGCCATATCTAACTCCCTCTTAAATATAGCCAACGAACTGGCCTCAACTACCTTCTGTGGCAGAGAATTCCACAGATTCACCACTCATGGCTGATCGTCCCCAATCAATTACCCGTGCCTGCCTTCTCCCCATATCCCTTGATTCCACTAGCCGCTAGAGCTCTATCTAACTCTCTCTTAAATCCATCCAGTGGCAGGGAATTCCACAAATTCACAACTCTCTGGGTGAAAAAGTTTCTTCTCACCTCAGTCTTAAATGCCCTCCCCTTTATTCTAATACTGTGGCCCCTGGTTCGGGACTCACCCAACATTGGGAACATTTTCCTGCATCTAGCTTATTCAGTCCTTCATAATTTTATATGTTTCTATAAGATCCCCCCTCATCCTTCTAAACTCCAGTGAATACAAGCCTAGTATTTTCAATCTTTCCTCATATGACAGTCCCACCATCCCAGGGATCAATCTTGTGAACCTATGCTGCACTGCCTCAATCACAAGGATGTCCTTCTTCAAATTAGGAGACCAAAACTGAACACAATACTCCAGATGTGGTCTTACCAGAGCCATATACAACTGCAGAAGAACCTCTCTGCTCCTATACTGAAATCCTCTTGATATGAAGGCCAACATTCTTTTAGCTGTCTTCACTGCCTGCTGTACCTGCACGCTTAGAGTCAGATTACCTTAGAGAGTCAAAATGGTTAAAGAAATGAGTTGATAAAAAAAAGGTAGCGATCAAGAACAAACAAAGGCGGCATGGTGGTGCAGCGGGAGAGTTGCTGCCTTACAGCGTCAGAGGCCTGGGTTTGATCCTGACTATAGGTGCTGTTTGTATGGAATTTGTGCATTCTCCATGTACCCTCATGTTTCTGAAGCAAGCAGAAGGGCAGTTATCACCATCCCCTTATATACTGAGGGATGGATGACTTACAATAGGTATCTCTAAGCATGGAATATATACTCAGAATTCTGTCTCTGCAAAATCCTCCAAATTTACTGGCAGGATAACTAACCAACCAATTAAACCATCCTCTCTCAGGATGATATTGACATCACAGGCAGATCCAATGGGAATTCTACATTGATTACATGTCTGACATCGGACTCCCAAAACACACATTCTACCCTTAGTTTTATCAGGGCAAGGAATTAACAGGTGGACACAGGAAACAACTCAGAATGCCCTCAAAGCCACCTGACTCATGGGAATCCTTAAGCCATGATAGCTCAAAATGAAACAATAGCTCGAGGCAAGAACCTCAAATCCTGCTGTCAGGAGCACAGAGAAGCCGAGGATAAATAACAGGCCACTTCTCATGATAATCGCCATCTCCTCTGTCAAAAACATCCTGCCCTTGTGTGGTAGAGTCTGGAAGTTGTGCATTGGCCTCCTAAATCGCCTGAAATCCACTGAAATGAAGGTCATCTTCGTTCTCAGTAGATTGCCCAAATGTTGTAGATATAGTAGATATAGAAATTATTCTCAGTCATTTATTGTAGTATGGGAACCTGGGGAATAATCCAGTCATTTTGTTCTTGCCTGCTGCAGTTTTGTCACTGTTTTGAGTGATGCCAATATAGAAATCTGTACAAACTGCATGATCAGATTTCCAATCCTCATATACACAAGCCAAAAGCACATCACTTCTTTTTCATGAGGCAGCTAATGAACAAGCCATGCAAATTTGAAGGAAATAGTTTTCTGGCATAAAAAGATAGAAACGAAAATAGAAAACGCTGAAACACTCATGTCAGACATCATCTGTAGATAATCAGAATTAACGTTTCAGATGTTACTCCCTTCATCAGATTTCTGGCTTTCAAGCCTCATAACATCAAAAGCACTTTGCAGCCAATTGAGAATGAAATTATTATCACTGCTGCAATGTTAAAACAGCCACCAAATTCTACACAATATAATAGTCAGTTAATATATTATATTAATAATCAATAAGAGAGAGAAATATTAGGCAGGATACCTTGTTATCAGCCCTACTCTTCCTCACATTGTGTCATGTGGTTGCTAAATGCACTTTGTTAATGTTCATAGCCCCGATCTAACCTGCCCTATGGTTTGAAGTCAGAGGCCAATTACAAAACTTCCCATATCTAGAATGATTAAAATATTTTGCCAATTTTATGCCTTCAGTTCAGCAGTGGCATTGAAATGAGATAAATCTAAAGAGACAAATACATTAAGAGACTCTGAAGGATCAGAGTTTAATGAAACCCCATTTAGTGCATTAAGGCACAAAGTTGATTTTTTAAAATTCCATTAGCTTTGATGTGCATTTGAAAGTAGGATGATTGATTAACTGGATAGGATACTTTCACATTCTTTTATGCTTGATTAACCACTAAAACGAATAATGCGATAAAGCGGTACAATTCAATTATTTAATTCTCCGGATTAGCCACCTGAAATATCCAGTGTCATCCATAATTTGATAGAGTGGGAAGAGGATGGATGTGGGAAGAGATGGGAGAAATCTCACATCTTGGATCAGAAAGTTGTCCATTACTCACTCGAGACTTTAAAACATTATCTAGTATAATACCAGTCGAAACATTAATCCACCATCATCACGGCCCTCTCCAGTAGACATGAAAGATACCATGGAACCATCTGGAAGAACAACATTTGAGTTCTCCCCAGTTCTGAAATAATAATTTCAGAACCCATAAATTTCACAACAGATTATTTGACAATTATAACATTGTTACGTAGGCACTACTGTGCAAAAAGCTTATTGCAACATTTTCTTTTTATTAATAATAGCAACAACAAAGTGCTTATAAAATGTTTTTTGAACGTTCTATGGTTGTAACAGATACCAGATAAATGCAAATTACAAAGTGATGGAATAACTCCGAGTAAGGCAGCATTTGTGGAGGGAATGGATAGGGTTGGAACCCTTCCTCAGACAGATTCATAGTTATTCTTCCTAACTATATATTTCTAGCAGACAGAGCTAGACACAAAAAGTTGACTGTCATAAATAATAATTTTCCTGAATAATTTACATCCTGCGATAAGTTTTTTAGTTCAAGAGGAACTATATATGTTTAGCCTATCTTCTGTTGGTTAAGAATGGCCTAACTTACTCAAATTGGAGTCTCTTGATGCACTCACACCAAGTTAATGGAAAATAAAGTGAGGCACATTCTGAAACTAGTTCATATTAAAATGAATTATACATTCTACTGTATGGTCTCATGTATTGCAACAATATTCCTAAAAATATTTGCGAGTGAAGCCTAGATTACAACACAAAAATGATGATTCAAGATTCAACATATCCTTGCTGATATGCCAGATAACTGATGAAATGTAACATTCAACTATTGTAACAACACATCCAAAATTCTAGCACACTGCTGTGAAAATCATTTACAAACACAAGAAACACGGACCGGAATACAATTTTAACGGAGTGAGTCCGTTACAATACAAAGATTTGCCTAATGAGTTTAAAAAAAGATGATTATTTTCTAGTATTGACCTCAAGCAGTTTGGCTATAAAAGCCATGGAATAGCCATAATGAATGAGAATGGGAGAAAACATTTAATAAGGTCTACACCTGAACAATGTACAAGTTCGGGAGGATATAAGAGCATTTATTTATCTGCCAATGACCACAAACTCTCATTTATCAGCATCAATATTACAATAGCTACAATGAGGTTAACCTTGATTTTTTTTCATACTCGCGTAGATAGGAGCATGGAGGCATAAGATAGCCACAAAAAGCTGAAGTAACTCAGCGGGACAGGCAGCATCTCTGGAGAGAAGCAATGGGTGACGTTTCGGGTCAAGACCCTTCTTCAGACTCTACTGGCAATTACTGTAATGGCAATACAGAACATCTTAATTAAAATTAATTAGGCGCAGACCAGAATTTCTGAAAATATCACCCGTTGTATTTCTAATATATTCAGTAATGCCCCATAATTATATAACATAACAAAAAAAGAAAATGCTAGTAAATATTAAGTATTTATTTGCCTTAAGGAAGGTTTACATAATTCAAAGAGATTCATATTATTCACAGTAATGTGACCTGACATTAATCAGTACTGTATTCAAGTGGCTAAGCTTTCAAATATCTAAGGTGAGAAACAGCCAGAAAACTGTATGAACACGAGATTAGTAATCATGCTCACCCTTTTCATGCAAGGCTAAAGATAAATTGATTAACTCTAAATGTTAGGGTCATTCGTTGACGTGATAAAACAACTTTGCTGTTATCCCGATAGAAGATTGCCTATGTATTCAATTCAAACAAAACACTGTCATTCCACCCAGTAAATCAAACAGGACTTGGTTTCTAGAGTGTAGTGACTCATGCGTACTGATACAGCATGATGATCCAAGTTGAGCATTAAATTGTTCGCCAAGACTGTTGGAAACAGAATCTTGTGATCCCATACCATAAGGGATTTCAAACCCACCCACCCATCCATCCATCCATCTATCTAATCTATCTATCTATTTATAATGACACATGTCTGATGACACAGTGGTCTACAAGAAGTCCAGATAAGACCTTGGTAAAGCCATCAAAAAGGCCAAAAGGGAGTTCTGCTCCAAGCTGGAGGATGAGACAGATGTTCGCCAGCTGTGGCGGGGCCTGAATGCAATCACCTCCGACAAGGCAAAATCAGGAGGCAGCTCGAATGTTGGTGATACATCACTCCCTGATGAGCTCAATGCCTTTTACGCACGCTTTGATAGGGAGAACACCGATGTGCCTTCCCGAGCCCCTATTCGCTGTGATGGTATTTCAGTCTCAGTCACAGAGGCCGACGTCAGGAAATCCTTCAGAGGGGTGAACCCTCAAAAAGCGTCTGGACCTGATGGCATACCTGGTCGTGTCATAAAAACCTGTGGGAACCAACTGGCTGGAGTTTTTACGGACATTTTCAACCTGCCACTTCTGAGGTCTGAGGTTCCCACCTGCTTCAAAAGGGCATCAATAATACCGGTGGCCAAGAAGAGCAAGGTGCCGTGCCTCAATGACTATTGACCTGTGGCACTAACGCCTGTGGTGATGAAGTGCTTCGAGAGGTTGATCATGGCGCAAATCAACTCCTACCTCGACAAAAACCTGGACCCACTGCAGTTTGCTTACCTCCACAACAGATCAACGGTGGACGTGATCTCGCTGGCCCTCCACTCCTCTCTGGACCACTTGGACAACAAAAACTCATATGTCAGGCTGTTATTCATTGACTACAGTTCAGCATCTAACACAATCATCCCCTCCAAGCTGGTTACCAAACTCGCAGAACTGGGTCTCTGTGCATCCCTCTGCAATTGGATCCTCGACTTCCTCATTCACAGACCACAGTCTGTTCGTATTGTTAGAAATGTGTCAGACTCGATAACAATCAGCACGGAGCACCTCAAGGCTGCGTGCTCAGCCCCCTGCTGTACTCACTCTATACTCATGACTGCGTAGCCGGTCATAGTGCGAACTCCATCATCAAGTTCGCTGATGACACCACTGTTGTGGGAAGTATCACTGATGGAGATGAGTCAGAGTACAGAAGAGAGATCGAGCAACTGTCCATATGGTGCCAGCACAACAACCTGGCCCTCAACACCAGCAAAACCAAGGAACTGATTGTAAACTTTGGAAGGAGTAGGATGGGGACCCACAGTCCTGTTTATATCAACGGGTCGATGGTTGAAAGGGTCAAGAGCTTCAAATTCCTGGGCGTGCGCATCTGTGAAGATCTTTCCTGGTCCAAGAACACAGATGCAATTATTAAGAAAGCTCATCAGCGCCTCTACTTCCTGAGAAGATTACGGAGAGTTGGTCTGTCAAGGAGGACTCTCTCTAACTTCTCCAGGTGCACAGTAGAGAGCTTGCTGACCGGTTGCATCGTGGCTTGGTTCAGCAATTTGAGTGCCCTGGAGAGGAAAAGACTACAAAACGTAGTAAACACTGCCCAGTCCATCATCGGCTCTGACCTTCCTTCCATTGAGGGGATTTATCGCAGTCGCTGCCTCAAAAAGGCTGGCAGCATCATCAAGGACCCACACCACTCTGGCCACACACTCATCTCCCTGCTACCTTCGGGTAGAAAGTACAGGAGCCTGAAGACTGCAACAACCCGGTTTAGGAATAGCTACTCCCCCACAGCCATCAGGCTATTAAACGTGGCTCGGAACTCTGAACATTAATATCCCTCCAGCTGTTATTTGCACTTTATTAATTTATTAATTCATGTGTGTATTTACGTACATAATTGTAGTCAATGCCTACTATGTTCTGTTGTGCTATGAAAAGAAAGATTTTCATGTCCTGTCAGGGACACATGACAATAAACTCTTTTGACTCTTTGACTCTTAATCTATCTATCTATTACTAAAACTCTTATCTTGTTTGTTTGTGAGTCTCGCCTGTGTGTGAACGTAGACATGTCCTGAATTACGCCAAAACGGTACACGACAGCACTACGATGTTTGGCCCACCTTCCTCACCATTGTCTATGGAGTGTGGTGTGTCAGGTTTTGTTCAGATTGATGTTATATTTTACAAGTTATTCATATTTTTAATGTTACAAAATCCCACTTTGAGAAAAAAAATTTCCATCTGCACTGCCAGTTAGCAGCTATGACGTCACAATGGGATCTAATTTACATAAACTGCCAGTCAGCAGTGTTCCATTGGTAGTTAGCAGCGTATGACGTCACAATGGGATCTCATTTACATAGACTGCCGTCAAAAGTGTAATGAGAGATTTGTTACATTGTTGTAAGGTGAGGGAGTGGGGAAGGGGAGGAGGAGAAATGTTATTTAAACATTGTGCTTAGTGGCAGAGTGGGATAGGGGAGGGGTGAGGAGTGGGAGAGCAGGAAGATAGAGGGAGAGGAGGGGGGTACAGACAGGAGAGGGGATATGGAGGGAGGGAGTGATTGAGGGTAGGAGAAAGGAGAGGGAGAGGTAAGGGAGGGAGTGAAGTAGGGGAGGAGGAGAGGGGAGAGAAGAGGGAGGGTGAAGAGGAGGGGGAGGGACTGTTGGGGGATGAGGAAAAACGAGCCGCTCCTGCGCAGTTGGGGGCTATGCGTTGGGGGAACGGGTTGAGTTGGGGGAACGGGTTCAGTTGGGGGAAACGGGTGAGTGGTGGAAATGGGTTGCGTTGGGGGAACGGGTGAGTGGCGGAATATTACGTTGGGGGTACGGGGCCCAACATTTCCCACTTGGTCTGGTATATATATATATCTATATCTATATCCTTTTATTCAATTTATTTCCTGAGACATTTACTAACATTTATCTGACATTTAAAAAAATATAACAGTTGCCCAGCTGCTGACCTCCGGATCTGCAGCTGGGCCTTTCCTCATGCTCCCCCCCCCCCCCCCCCCCCACTCTGGATTAATGCAGCTGCTGTCAACGCGCAAGCACAGTTTTCCACGAGGTACGTTGGCCCACCCACCCAGTTCTTCAAAAAGCGCAGAAAGATCGAGCGTTCTGTAGATCCGGAGGTCTCAGCCACTCCCTAGAGGCGTCGCTTCCTCACAGCCGCTCGCTCAAGGTGTCGCTCCCAGCCGCTTGCTCACAGCCGGAGACCACCAGCTTGCTTCTGAATCCTCTCCGTCTCCCCTGCCCGACCGTAGAACATGGTGGCGGCCGTTATCGTCGCTCGGGGCACACGATAAGAAGGTGGCCCTGGCGGCCATTACTCCCTCTGGAAAACCTGCAATTCCTCCGTTGATCACAGGGACACGGGGAATCATGACGCCAGAGAGCTTCCGAGGCTCTCCACGCCGCCCGAGTTCCAGAGAGCTGCCGAGGCTCGCTGCCCTTTCGCAGTCAGCCCCGCCCGAGCCGCCCGCTCGCCAAGTTCAGGTCCGCACCCCCCCCCCCCCCCCCCCTCTCTCTCCCCATCCTCTCCCCATCCTCCTCCCCACCTCTGTCCTGGGCCTCCTCCATGGTCAGAGTGAGTCCCACCGCAAATTGGAGGAGCAGCATCTCATATTTCGCTTGGGTAGTTTACACCCTAGCAGTATGAACATTGTCTTCTCCAATTTCAGGTAGTCCTTGCTTTCTCCCTCCTTCCCTTTCCAGCTCTCCCACAGTCCACTGTATCTGCCTCTTCCTTTCTTCTTCACGCCCCCGCCCCCCACCTCCACATCAGTCTCAAGAAGCGTCTCGACCCAAAACATCACCTATTCCTTCGCTCCATAGATGCTGCCTCACCTGCTGAGTTTCTCCCGCATTTTTCTCTACCTTCATGTTCCATTTGAACATTGAATTCTCTGATTTTAGGTAATTACATAACTCTCCCCCTCTCCCTTCTTCCCCCATCCCTTCTACCCCACAACCCTGCTCTCCCCTGTGCCCCACTTGGACTCGCACCTATTTTGCCTTCCCCTTCCACCGACATTACTTCATCTCGCTTCATAATTCGCGACCCTTCAATCCTTTATCTCACACCTCTGTCTGAAAAGACTGGACCCTTTCCCACCCCAACCAACACTTCACACCCACTCACAGTCTGACTTCAGTCTGTAAAGACTGGACCCTTCTACACTCACACCTCCCCAAACACCACTTCACACCAACTTAAAGTAAGACACCAGTCTGAAAAGACTGGACCCTTTCCCACCCACCCCTCTCCAATTACCACTTCACACCCAATTACCCATCCCCTCCGCGCTGCACAACTTCACTTCTCCATCAACAATAAAAATAGAGGAGGTGGAGAGGCTTTTCAGAAGACAGAAAAGCTGGAAATCGCCAGGACCATACAATGTTTTTCCCTCTACTCTCAAGCTCTGTGCCAAACAACTGACTACCGGTCTACACACACACACACATTTTCAACCAATCCCTGCAAGCCTGTACTGTCCCTGCCTGCTTCAAAGCTCCACTATTGTCCCTGCACCCTAAAAGGCGAGGATTACTGGTCTTAATGACCTCAGGCCTGTTGCACTAACTTCTGCAGTCATGAAGACCCTTGAAAGGCTTGTGCTGACCAAGCTGAAAAATATCACAAACCCCCTGCTAGACCCACCTGCAGTTTGCATATTGGGCCAATAGATCTGTGGATGATGCAGTCAATCTGGGCCTGCACTTCATCCTCCAGCACAGACCGCCAGGGGACTTATGTGAGGATTTTGTTTGTTGATTTTAGTTCTGCATTCAACACCACTGTGCCAGAGCTACCACACTCCAAACTTTCCAAGTTGACTGTGCCTGAATCCCTCTGTCGGTGGATCACCAGCTTCCTGACAGACAGGAAGCAGCGTGTGAGGCTGGGAAAGCACAGCTCGGACCCGCAAACCCTCAGCATAGGAGCACTGCAAGACTGCGTACCCTCTCCTCTACACCAATGACTGCACTCCATTGACTCCTCTGTCAAGCTTCTCAAGTTTGCGGACGACACAACTATGATTGGACTGATCCAGGATGGGGAAGAATCTGTCTACAGACAGGAAGTGACACAAACTCTTTGAATCACTTCCCTCTAGAAGGCTACTCCGGACTGTCAATGCTGCCACAGCCAGACATAAAAACAGCTTTTTTCCACGAGTAGTAGCTGTACTCAATAACCAAAAATCTGTAGCCTCCTTTTGCTCTGCTATTTCATTTAATTCACATATTTAATCAATAATGTTTTATTATTAATGTTTAATGTTTTATGTGTCATTCCCAACTGTCACTGTATGTGATGTTGTCACTTGCGGGCGGAGCACCAAGGCAAATTCCTTGTATGCGAATACTTGGCCAATAAACATTCATTCAAACTTATTCATTCATTCATTCATTCATTTTCATCTCTGACCTTAGTCCAACAATCAGACTGTCAAATATCCCCTTCACTTGTGTCATTGAGTCATATAGTCTGGAAACTGGCCCCTCAGCCCAACTTGTCAAAGCCGACCAACTTGCCCCATCTGCACAAATCCCACCTGCCTATATTTGGCCCATATCCCTCTAAACCTACCAGGTTAGACAGGTACATGGGAGTTCATATTACAGTTGTGCAAGACATTGGTGAGGCCTCATTTAGAGTATTATGTTCAGTTTTGGTCACCCTGTTATAGGAAAGATGTTGTTAAACTGGAAAATAGGAAAGATGGTGTTAAACTATGCAGAGAAGATTTACAAGGATATTGCCTGGACTCGAGGGCCTGAGCTACAGGGAGTGGTTGAGCAGGCTGGGACATTATTCCTTGGAACACAGGAGGATGAGGGGTGATCTTATAGAGGTGAATAAGATCATGAGTGGAATCGATAGGTTAGATGCAGTCTTCTAACCAGAATAGGGGAATCAAATACCAGAGGGCATAGGTTTAAGATGAGGGGGAAAAGATTTAATAGGAACTTGAGGGCCAACTTTTTTTACACAACGAGTGGTAGGTATATGGAACGAGCTGCCGGAGGAAGTAGTTGAGGCAGGTACTATCACAACGTTTAAAAAACATTTAGACAGGTACATGGGAGCAACTTCTGTACTCAATAGATGACGGATGACAGCCAATGTGTTGAAAGCCTTCTTGACCACCCTATCTCCGTGATGCCGAATGGCCTACTCCTGCACCTATTTTCTATGTTTCAATGCCACTTTCAAGAAAATATGTACCAGTACTCCTCGAACTTTCTGCTCTACAACACTAACGAGAGCCTTGCCATTCACTGTGTATGTTCCGCCCTGGTTAGATTTCCCAAAATGCAACACCTCACATCGGGCCCTGCATCGAACCCCGAGACACACCACGAGTCACAGGCCTCCAGTCTGAAAAATAACCTTCCACCATCAAGCTCTTCTTCCTGCCATGAAGCCTCCTATGGCCGGCTCAGTGGAGCAGTGGTAGAGGAGTTACTGCCTTACAGCGCTTGCAGCGCCGGAGACCCGGGTCCGATACAGACTACAGGTGCTGTCTGTACGGAGTTTGGACTTTCTCTCCGTGACCGTGTGGATTTTGTCTGATATCTTCGGTTTTCCTCCCACAATCCAAAGTTTTGTAGATTGATTGGCTTGGGTTTGTATACTTGGTATAAGTGTAAATTGTCCCTAGTGTGTGTAGGCTTGTGTTAATATGCGGAGATCGCTGGTCAGTGAGGACTCGTTGGGCCTGTTTCTCTAAATAATAAAGCCAATTTCCTATCCAGTCTGCTATCTCCCCTTCAATCAGATACGATCTAATCTTCCAGAGTAGTCTACCATGCGGAAACTTCTTAAATGCTTTGCTGAAATCAAGGTCTACAGCTCTGCCCTCAACAACCTTTTTGATCACATCTTCAAAAAACTCAGATACATGCAACATGATGTCCCACATACAAAACCATGCTGACTATTCCTAATCAGCCCTTGTCCATCAAAATTCTCATATATCTTATCCCTCAGAATACTCTATCCAACTTTCCAACAACAGATGTTAGACCCACTGGTCTGTAGATTCCAGGCTTTCCCCTGTTGCCCTTCTTAAATAGAAATACAACATTTGCCACTTTCCAGTTTTCCGACAACTTACCCGTGACAACTCCTAAATCTTGGCCAGGCCACCTGCAATTTCCTCTCTAGTTTCCTTCAGTGTCCTCGGATATATCCAATCAGGCCCAGGAGATTTGTCTACCTTCATAGACAGTAGGACCTTCAAGACCATCTTGATCACAATACTGACTGCACTCAAAACACTTCCATTGACTTTCCCAAGTTCCCCAGTCCTCGTGTCTTTCTTCGTGGTTAGAACAAAGGAGAAATACTCATTGAGGACCTTGCCCATCTCCTGTGGCTCCAGTTGACCGCTTTGATTCCTCCCCCCACTCCCCCCCCCCCCATTCTCTCTTTTCCCCTTAAATGTACTTTAAAATCTCTTGTGATTATATCTCCAATATTATCTGCCAGAGCTTTCTCCTGTCCCCTTTTAGCCCTCCTGATTTTATTTTTATAGCATGCTCCTCAGTTCCCCAAACTCCTCCAGGGATACACTTGGTCCCAGCCGTCAATACCTGCCCCATACCGCGTCCTTATTCTTCACCAGGGCCTCAGTTCGTCCTATTACCTGCAAGGCTATGTCCTGCCCATCCTTTCTTCCAACTTTCTTCCCCTCCACTACAATCTGTCTGAAGAAGAACCCCAACCTGAAACGTTGCCCATGCATATTCTTCTGAGATGCTGCCCGACCTGCTGAGTTACTCCAGCAGTCCGAGTCTTCTTTAAATGCTGCACTTAAGCAGGCGTTCGTCGTTAAAGCGTTCATCGTTAAAATTTAGCCTGCTGTTAATTTTCATGATGCAGAGAATTACAAAACTTGCAAATAAACTTGAACTTTAATATTATCTTTCTGATTTTCTCCATATTTATAGTTAACCCAGCTCGCTAACACATTCCAACAATTATCTATTTTCCTCATGAATGCTAGACAACAATATTGTTCTCAACAATTCTCAGACTTGGAGATACAAGGATCTGCAGGTGTTGGTTTACAAAAGTAAGGCAGTGGAGTGACTAAGTGGGTCAGGCAGCATCTTTACAGAACACGGATATGTGTTCTGTAAAGATGCTGTTGAACACAGCCCTTTTTCAGACTGATTGTAGTGGGGAGAAAGTTGGAAGAGAGGTGGGGGCAGGACAAAACTTGGCAAGTGATAGGTGGATAGGGTGTGTGATGAAAAGACACAAGGTGAGACAAGGAGATGATAGAAGATGTGCAAACTGTGAAGCCAGGGGAAGGAACATAGGTGGATGGGGACGTAGGATCGACTGACGTCTGCTTCTATCACAGACTATACAATAGACTATCAACTGACAGAATCCCACTGTTTTCTGAACGACACCTCTGCCCACCCTGTCTCTTGCACAAACACTATCCCTTACTCTCAATTTCTCCATCGCCATAATATTCGCTCCAGGATGAGGCTTTCCATTGTCGTACATTGGAGATGTCCGCTTTCTTTAGTAAACATGGTTTCCCCCCCTACGGTCATAGATGGATCCCTCACCCGCATAGTCACTGAGATCACAAATGATGGGGCTATCAAGGTCTTTCCTCTCTTGTTAAAATTGGCTTTCTGGCAAGAATGAGGAATGTTGCACAGATTCTCATTCGCATCTTTTATTTATTTAATTTCTGGCAGAGCATGGGTAGAAAATTGTTCGATTGTTGAATGCGCATTTACTGAATCGGCTAAAAATGTGGCACCAGATCAAAAGACCAAACTATTTGCACAATAATCATTTCTACAAGTAAAAAGTGAAACGTCACACACAGTTCATTTTCTTCAACACGGCCCACTCCGCTTACCTTTAAAAGTTAACACGCAGACATGTATCTTTCAGTTTCACTAATAATACAAGTACAAAGAATGCATTATACATGACTCGTGCAGTTTCTTTACCATGTTAAGTGCATCTCCAAAGCTTTTCAGAGAGAAAACTCTTATATCTTCATGAATTTTAAGATCTCCTATAAATTACACAGATCTCTCAACAACAGAAGAAAATGCGAATTAACACAAACAAAAATGTTGAAAAGTTAGATAACAAACCTGGAGCTCTCTCTTGTTGGACAGGTATCTTCCAAACAAGGGGAAGAAGTGACAGGAGTAAGGTAAGCAATTCCTCTCGGCAAGTTAATTCCTATGAAAAGTAAATGAGATAATGTGAGGACAGTTTAAACCATATTCAGAACAACCTTCCAACTACATGCCTGAACATTTCTGAGCGTCTGCAAAGCAGGCAATATATCAAGCAATAGCATTAAATTTTACAACTGTCTGTGATTTCTTCTAAAAATAACAAAGCTGTTCAAATCTTTCATGTTAAAAGAATTCCTCACTGTGCAGTGGAAGGATTTATTAGGTGATAATTAAAAGCATGCCTTCTGAGAAATGATTAACTATGATCCAGTGAGGTGGCTATTTTCAGAGCTGCTCTGAGTTCTACTGAAACTATAATCAAGTTGCAAGGCTACGTTAAATATTTCAGATACATCACACCTCAAATGTCATAATAATCACACTGAACACATTAACAGATCATTAATCAACCTTTATAGATTATGACAATTTTAATACAGCCATTCTCTAGGGACTTCTTTTCATGGATTTCTTTTCATTTTTCAACTTCATTAAAACATTTTTGTGCATAGCTTTAAATTGCTTTGAAACCCATGCTAAGAAAGAAACAAACATTAATTTTGTTGCAAATAAAGCTACCTGAAAGAACTAATTCTTAAATAACCAATTGTATAACGTATCCATTTAAAAAAGTCTGCAATTCATAATATAGTAAACCCTCACAATACCGGACCTCTAAATAGTGGATTTTGGTTAGGTATCCCGTTAAGGCTCCCGTTAAGCTGCCCCCCACTTTCACCAGTTACTCAATGAGCTGGCGTCACCTGGCATGCTTCCAGTCGTGGGAGCGGAGAGAGCAAGCAACATGAAGGTGGTGTGATTGGGCCCGCTTGTTTAACACCCCCAACATGTCTTTCTTTCCTCCCAGTGTTGGGTTGAACTTTATCTCCCCCCCCCCCCCACACTCGGTTATAGCGTACAATTGGCAATAACAGACCATCATTTCAAGGGTTTACTATATTAATTGATTAGCAAAAACAATGAGATGGCCTCAAAAATAGGATTTTTTAATATATTGGCTGTACAACCATATAATAACCATATAACAATTACAGCACGGAAACAGGCCTTCTCGGCCCTTCCAGTCCGTGCCGACCATTTATTTTCCCCTAGTCCCATCTACCTGCACTCAGACCATACCCCTCCATTCCCTTCCATATACCTATCGACTTTACTTTTAAATGTTAAAATCGATCCTGCCTCCACCACTTCTGCTGGAAGATCATTCCACACAGCCACCACTCTCTGAGTAAAGAAGTTCCCCCTCATGTTACCCCTAAACTTCTGTCCCTTAAGCATGTCACATTAAGGAATCAGTTAATGATCAAGAAGCATATAACAATAGCTCACAAGGACGCTCAACCAAGCTCAGTCTTTCAAAAAGATCAAGGCTGATCTCTTACCATATCCATTTCCTAGACACAAATCCAGCAAAGACCTTTCTAGTCTTCACAATCAAGGGCGACAGCCACTTGCTTTCCTAATCACTTGCTGCTCCTACATGTTAAATGTGCCTTTACCAGCAGTTTTGCATAATTTAAACTATTACTCACAGAACTATGTAGCAAGGAAACAGGCTCTTCAGTCCAACTCATCTATGCTGACCATGTTGCCCAACCAGAGTGGCTACATTTGCCTTTTTACCTCCCAACTTGTACCTATCCAAGTATCTTTTAAATATCCTAATTGTAGCTGCCATTACCACTTCCTCAGCCAGTTTGTTCAATTTTATTCTTCTTTATAATATATCTAAAATCCTCTGACCACTCGCTATCTATTCGCATCTAGCCATTTAACGTAAACTCAGCAGGACCAAAATGTGTGTCAGGTTTGGGTTGATTCAAGTGCATAATCAGATTAAACATTCATGTTCAGGTTGGGCTAAGCCATGCCAAGCCAATTGAATATTTCATCCAGCTCACTGGTTTATTACTGTCACGTGTACCAAATACAGTGAGAAACTTTGGTTGCATGCTCGGTGGGGGCGCTGCAAGACAGCTGCCCTGCCAGCAGTGTGTTAGTTTTCCCCCCTTTTTTTGTTTTTTTAGTGTGTCCCAATGTGCGTTTTTAATGTTTCTCGGTGTGTCTTGTGCGGGGGGTGGTGTGGGGGGGGTAAGGGGTAAGGGGTAAACCGCTTTGGTCGCCTCCTCCAGAGGCTACTTTTTCCATGTTGCCTCCCTCGAGGCCCAACACAGAGGATCGGTGCGGCCTTTCCCGGAGACGCGCCTGGGGCTTCAGCAGCAGGTGCAGCATAGCCTCTTTCGTCGCGGAGCGGGCGAGCCCTCACCGGGAGTCGCCGGAGGGGAGCGCTCCGTTCGCTGGCCCGCGGCAGTCGCAGTCTGTGGAGCTCCAGCTGGCGCGGTGTCCGGAGCCTGGGGTCCCTCGTTGGGGACCACGGAGGAGAAGAGCTCCGACCGCCAGCCCCTGCGGCCTACTTTTAACTGCGGGCGCGGCAGGGACTTACCATCCGGAGCGGGATCCCTCGAGAGGAGCTCTGACCATCGACCCTGCAGTCTGCGGTGCTTCTGGCTGCGGCGCGGCGGGGACTTAGATCTTCTACCGCCGGCCTGCGGCCTGTCATCTTCAAGCCGCGATCTCCAGTAGGGAAGCACCGATTCTGGACTTACCTTGCCTGTACATCTGGCCGCCCACAGCAGCGACTGCGGAGGGTTGTGGTCCCGACCACGGGGGCATATGGAGGAGGACTGACCAAACTTTGTGCCTTCCACCACAGTGATGAATGCTGTGGTGGATGTTTGTGTTAAATTTTTATTGCGTAATGTGTGTTCTTTTTTTTATTGTACCGCTGCTGACAAATTGATTTTACTGCACTTTATGTGCACGTCATGAATAAATCTGACTTGACTTGATCCAAGCAAATCATACCAAGCATAAGGAGGATTTGTTTGCTATTACTACGAGTCCTCCATTCTTGAACAATATCTGGTGTATCATCTCAAGCAGATCAATTTTAGACATGTTTACAATGATGATCAGGTTAGCTGACAAAAATTATAAATATTTAAGGTAAGCTCAGATTCAGAAACCATGTGGTCAGGTCGGGTTATTAAGTTCAAGATTCAAGAGTGTTTATTGTCATGTGTCCCAGATAGGACAATGAAATTCTTGCATTGCTTCAGCACAACAGAATATTGTAGGCATAAATAAATACAGAACAGATCAGTGTGTCCATATACCATTGAATTAAAAAAAATTATATATATATATACACACACACACACACATATACATATACACACACACACATACACATATATACACACACATATATACAGATAAAGTGCAATAGGCTATTAAAGTTCAAATTTTTGTTTCAGTTGTGTTTAATAGTCTGATGGCTGTGGGGAAGATGCTGTTCCTGAACCTGGAAGTTGCAGATTTCAAGCTCCTGTACCTTCTACCTGAAGGCAGCGGAGAGATGAGTGTGTGGCCAGGATGGTGTGGGTCCTTGATGATGCTGACAGTCTTTTTGAGGCAGCGACTGTGATAGATCGCCTCGATGGTAGGGAGGTCAGAGCCGATGATGGAATGGGCAGGGTTTACAACTTTTTGCAGTCTTTTCCACTCCTGGGCGCTCAAGTTGCCGAACAGGTCAGCATGCTCTCTACTGTGCACCTGTAGAGGTTCGAGAGAGTCCTCCTTGACATACCGACGTGCTTTCTTTATAATTGCATCAGTGTTCTGGGACCAGGCGAGATCTTCAGAGATATGCACGCCCATGAATTTGTACTGGTACCATTTGGTCAATCGGTCTATCTCACTTCTATACTCTGACTCGTCTCCATCAGTGATACGTCCCACAGTGGTGTCGTCGGCGAACTTGATGTTGGAGTTCGCACCATTACCGGCTACGCAGTCATGAGGTGCTCCTGCGCTGATTGTTATCGAGGCTGACACATTTACATCAACATGAACAGACTCTGGTCTATGAATGAGGAAGTCAAGGATCCAATAGCAGAGGGATGCGCAGAGACCCAGTTCTGAGAGCATGGTAACCAGCTTGGAGGGGATTATTGTATTAAATGCCGAGCTGTAGTCAACAAATAACAGACTGATATACGAGTTTTTGTTGTCCAAGTGGTCCAGAGCAGAGTGGAGAGCCAGCGAGATCGCATCCACCGTTGATCTGTTGTTGCGGTAAGGGAACTGCAGTGGGTCCAGGTTTTTGTCGAAGTACGAGTTGATTTGCGCCATGATCAGCCTCTCAAAGAACATCTTCACCACAGACGATACTGCCACTGGTCGATAGTCATTGAGGCACGTCACCTTGCTCTTCTTGGGCACCGGTATTATTGATGCCCTTTTAAAGCAGGTGGGAACCTCAGACCTCAGAAGTGAGAGGTTGAAAATGTCCATAAAAACTCCAGCACAGGTTTTTAGAACACGACCGGGTATACCATCAGGTCCAGGCGCTTTATACCAAAGTAGGGGTCTACTGTCAATGATCTTTTGTATACACCTGAGTGGGGTGAGGGAAAGAGGAGGGGGAAAGGGGCCAAAAGGGAGGAGTCTATGGGCAATGGGTGGATGCTGCGGGTTAAAAAGCAACAGGAAGAGGAGAGGCAGAGTGTAATGCGAAAGAAGGGTACATGCAAGAGGATCAGGGTGGACAAAAGGACCGAGGAGGAGCAAGGGAGTCAGCAGATTATAGAGGTACTGTTCCCCTAGTTTTGCTTTAGTTTTCCAGGTCCTCATTCCCCCATTTGTACTGTGCACGTTCAGTCATTCTACACCTCCGACCCCACCAGGAAGACGTGAAAGCTCTCCCTTTCCTCCTCGACAGCAGTACCAGCCAATTTCCCTCTAATAAAACCCTCCTCCGCCTAGCAGAGCTGGTCCTCACTCTCAACAACTTGTAGGCTACGTCGAACAATCCCCGTTCCAGGAGTACACTAGCCCTATCCCTGAACTCTATCTCCTCTACATTAACGACTGCATCAATGCCAACTCCTGCACCCATGCAGAACTCATGGACTTCATTAACTTCACTACCAATTTCCATCCAGCATTCAAATTTACTTGGACCATCTCCAACACCATCCTCCCATTTCTTGATCTCACCGTCTCCATCACAGGAGATAGACTATCGAATTACATCTATTATAATCCTACTGACTCCCATAACTATCTAGGCTACACTTCTTCCCACCCTGCCGCCTGCAAAGACTGTGTCCCCTACTCCCAATTCTTCCATCTCCTGCACATAATCCTAACATTTTCGCCACCTCCAACGGGATCCCACCACTAGTCATATTTTCCATTCTCCACCCCTTTCCACTTTCTGCAGAGACCATTCCCTATACAACACCCTGGTTAACTCATCCGTTCCCACCCAAATCATCCCCTCCCCAAGTACCTTCCCCTGCAATCGCAAGAGATGCAACACCCGTCCCTACACCACCTCCCTCGACTCTGTCCAGGGACCTTGACAGTCCTTTCAGGTCAGGCATTTTGAAATAGCTTGCAACCGGGAACTTCAAGTGTCTATGACAGAGAATTTCCACCCATGTCCTCTAGCTTGGTTTCTACAAAGATTGTCCCATAGCTACACCTGACATTTTATTATATCTACCGAGTTCTTCCAGCACTGCATCTTACAGTTGTGTGTTCTATACCATGATGTACTATAATATATATTTGACCTTTTCACTTCATTTGTGTTTAAGGTGTATTAATCGGATTAAGAGGAATACTGAGGTAAAGGCAAAAATGTTATTTTTTGTAAGAACTGACTAATCTCAAAATGTTTTCAAACATAACTATAATCAATCGCACTTTCACTGCAGCCAATCCAAAATAACTTCTAACGTTGTTCTCACACTGCTTTCCTGATTTCACTTTTACTTCATCTGTATCAATTAAAACACGTGCACCATAAAGAAATTTGTTGTTTTGATCTGAGTTGATAGCAAATGTATTTGAGTTGATAGTAAATGTATTAAAATAAGTTGATAGTAAATGTATTAAAATAAGAGCTGTGGTAATTTATTTACATAGCTTCTCAATCACAGGGTTGAGTTCCGTACTGACATCTTCTTCCAGCTTATCTATTTTTCTCATGCTTTCTTTGAGCTCATCTTGTCCATGATTTTTGACCTGCCCCTTCAACACTATTCTTACCAATGCTGACCACAGAACTTCCCTTCTTGATCCTCTTGTTAATTTTTAATGTTAGCAGTTCTCTAAAGCTACTGACATATTTCATTACAATCTGCTATCATAATCTTTCTTCCCCAAAAAAAAATCCACGACCCCTTTATGCTTCCAATTATTGCCCATCTCCAACCTTTCCTTCCTTGCTAAAGTCCTTTGCGCAAATTTACACAAATTCATGCACATCTCAATCACCCCAATTGTTTTGTCATAATAACCCTAAAAAAGTCACAAAAGGCATTTTACATGATTGTGCCAAAAGTAAACTATCCCACCTCATTCTTCTCAATTGCTATCTGCATCCTCTGCCGTCATTGTGCCACTAAGTCCGTCTAGTCAAGGACCAGCTAGGTTTCTTTTTAATCTAGTTATAATTTACTGTTACCTCTGGTGTTCCATATGGATCTATATTTGGTCTATTCCTGTCTAGATGCTGGCCCACAGCAACGTAATTCCATAATAGTTTCCACAACACCTCATCATCACTTTTCCCAATTCCTCCAATTACTTTAGAATGTCAGAATTCTATTAATAACGTAATTGGAAGAGAAAATAATTTCATCCGCTTAATTATTTGGCAGTTCAACGTCATTGTTTAAAGTATTGACACAAACTCTGTTCTCTAGCTACTTACCCCAGCATTTTTTTTAAACATTTGTCTGAAATGGACTAGACTATTTGCAACTGTCATGGCATTTTTAACCCTAACATGAGCCTCAGACTACATATCCATGTTATCACTAAAATAACATGCATTCAGCTCGGTAATAACATCAGATTCTGCCCTGCCTTGGTTCCTTTTTGGTTAAACTTGACATTCCAATCTAATATTGGTTGGTTTTCCTTCTGGCCCCATTATTCCCTCACTTATTCAAAACTCTTTTGCCCGTGAAACAACATTTCCATTCAACCAGTTCACATAGGTGCTATTCTTAGTTAAACCAGCATGTCAACTTTAAAATGCACTTCCATGCATTAAAATCTCTACTATTTCACCCCTATCTACCTCCGATTTCTTCCCAACACATTTGTGTTTAACAAATTCCCCCAAAAAGTTAATTGTTTACGACGACAGTGAAAAGGTCAAATGTTTTTAAATATATATAATGGAATCCTGGACTATTATAACTTATATTTCATCTCAAGCAGGCTTTCTCTAGTAGATTGATAAGATACTGATACCCAGTGAGGGGTATTGAGACAATGACCGATGCCTTTGAAATGCGTCTACCATTTGATGAGTGAGAGAGAAGCCCAGAATAAAATTCCCAGAGACAAATGCCTTTGAAATGTCTTGTCTTGAAAGTACCAACTGATAGGATGCCTTTGATATGCGACTGCTAATTGACAAGAGACAAACTCAAATGCATCCTGTGGTAATGTGTACTTTACCTCTGACCATGACTAACATCTTTGGAATGTGCTTAGGTGACAAAAAAACAGTACAAAATACCATGTCATTCTTTGTTCATGGAAGTGGTGACACAAGGAAAGTCAAGTGTCTGTGTTGCTTACTTGGCTGGTATCCTCGCCACTTCCATCCGCCGAAATCAGTAAAGCTTGAATTGGTCAACCTAACCGTTTTGTCTGTTTATTGAGTGAACTCTTTCAACAGCCCATATTTTTAAGCAGCCAAGACTTTAAATTGGAACAGGCTCGTACCTTGCCATCTGCACCATCTCACCCCAAATTTGACCGATTTCTAATTTCCTTTCTTTTTCAAGTACTCCTTAAAGCATATCTTTATTACCAAGCTTTTGATCATGTGCCCATACACATCCTTGTAATTCAATGTCAAATTCAATTATTAATGCCCTGTGAAACATCATGGGTTATTTTTTATACTATTATAAAAGGCACTATTTAATACAAGCTGTTTTTGTGTACTTAAAGGTCATTTTGAAGATGCATTTTCCATTGACATGCACATTTATTTAGGTTAGTTCCACTTTTCTCAAAGCGTCAAAGGTAAAATTATCACCTTTGTTCGTCATTCCTTTCTTATTCCAACAAATTCTCCCCTCCTTGTCAACATCAGTCATTTTGGGTGGCACAGTGGCAGAGCGATAGAGCTGCTGCCTCACAGCACTACAGACCCAGATTAGACTCTGATGACGAGTGCAGGCTGTACGGAGTTTGCACATTTTCCACATAGTGGTGCAGGTGATCCATGGTCGGCGTGGGCATGGTGGGCCGATGGGCCTGTTTCCACACTGTATTTCTGAATTAAACTAAAACCAAACTAAGCAGTCACCCCAAATGTTCTCAACTACCCATTCTCCCATCCACCAACCGAGACTGCCCGGCACCTCCTGCATTTCCCCACATTGTCCCTTTTGACACCACTTCCATTTCTTTACATCAATGTTAAATATATTTTCAAGTGTTTCTTTGTTCAGGGTGCTACAGACTACATGGTTAGCATTGTGAATTTCCACCTTTTCAAAAGATTTGAAATTAATGGTAAGCAGATTGGTCAAAGGGTCACCATCTTTCCTTCATTGCACAAATTACCAGACTACTTTCTAAGGTGGGAATAGGCTATTAGACAAGGAACATCATCTCACTTATAACAGCATATTCAATTAATTCAAGTTAACTGTTACCCAAGAGAAAGATTTATTTTTAAAGCCCCATTATACATAAGTGCATTTTCTAGCTACTACAGTAAACACATCAAAAAATAGATAAAAGGCCACAATATCCAACCAAATATTTAGGGAATAAAATTCCCAATTCGGCAAAATCATTAAAAAGCAGAAACCTAGAATAATGTCCCCTGAAAAGGCACTGGTAAAATTCTCTCATATTTACTAAGTAGCAAATGACATTCACAAATATCCCCTATTTATCTACTAAAATGGGCAATCTTCCCTGTACTTGGATTCTGATAAATTAAGTGCATGCTATTATTTTTTTCCATCAATTTTGAGTCACTTTTCCATAGTGATGAAAAGCATTTATACGAATTATGAAAATTAAAATAGATAACCTCTTGTTCTACCACACCTCAAATAAATTATCCAAGAATACAGAATCCATCCTCTTCAACCTTTAAACAACTTGTTTCCTTTAAATTATTTTTTAGTGATATAATCAAATCAAATCAAATCAAATACGTTTATTTGTCATTGCACATCAACTGTACAACGAAATTTCATGTGCATCCCCTTCAATGGTAAACAGTAAAAGATACAGGATAAAAAGATTTAAAAAAGAACAAAACACATATAGCTTCAACTTTAGCTTTAAATTTGAGAACAAAAACTGGTATTTGTTTCAACAAAAACTTCAAATTTAGCATAAATCTAATGATACTTCTTTGGTCCTCCATATCCCATTCCAAATGACACTGAATAAAATAGTCTCTCCGATAAAAAAAAACTTAAAAATGAGCCTTTAATTCCAAACAAAAGGATATAACAAAAATCAAGGGCTTATATATTGGTATATTAATACTAATCCTTTCCGAATACCAGCACTGCTTTCATCTGTTTTTATCTCTATGACTTTGGTCAATAGAATAGTTTCAGAAGTCTTTGTCCTATGCACTGAAAATGAACCAAAATAATGTAATTCCCACCTTTTGCAGCCTTGTGGGCACACTATACATAATAACAACTAAATAAACAATAATTTATCAGTTATTCTGAGAAAATTTAACCATGATACCAAAGTAGAGCAACCATAGGATTGCAAAGTCTGTTGTGAATCAGTAAGGTGGAGATGGTTGAACTAATGTTTTAGTTAGGGTTGTTTTAGCAGGGCGATTCAAGAATCTGATGATTGATGGAAAGAAGCTGTTGTTAAACCTGGAGGTGATGATTGTCAGACTTCTGTACTTTCTTCCCAACGGTAACAGAGAGGAGAGAATGTGAGCAGAGTGGTGCAAGGCTTTGATAATATTAGTTGCCTCTTGAGACACTTCCTGTAGATATTTCAATGGTGAGGAGGTCAGTATCTACAACAACCACCACTTTCTAGAGCTGCCTCTGTTCCCGAGCAATTGCATTTTCCAAACCATGCCATGATGCAACCAGTCAGTATGCTCTCCACCATACACTTGTAGAGGTTCAATAGAGTATTTGGCAACACGTCTAATCTCCTCAAACATCTGAAGAAGTAGATGCATTGCTGAGCTTTTTTTGTGATTGCATCAATGTGCTGGGACCAATGCAGATCAGACGTGTTTACACCCAGGAGCTTGAAGCCATTGACACTCTCTATTGCTGCCCCGACAATAAAGACAGGTGCATGATTCCTCTGCATTCCCTTCCTGAAGTCAACACTCAGCTCCTTGATCTTACTAATGTTAAGGGAAAGATTATTGTTCTGGCATCACTCAACCAAATTGTTGATCTCCCTCATATACTTGTTGTTCCCTGTTAGTACTCTAATAGCAATGGTATGGTTAAAAAATTTAAAGATGACGTTGGAGCTATGTCTATCTGCACCATGAACATAGAGAGTAGAGCGGGAGACTGAACACACAGCCCTGAGGTGCCCGTGTTGATGGACAGTGAGGAGATGATTATGTTCCCAATCTATACTGATTGAGGTCTGCTGATGAGGAAGTTGAGGAAGAGTTTAAACCATTCATGGATATTTTCGGGGCTATGTGGTAGACAATATTCTTCCCATTTAAGAAACACAACTAAGATAAAAATGAGCTACTAGAAAACACAGAAACAAATATGACTGTGCAAATTCCTAAAATCAATAATTTAAGATTAAATGTGCAAATGCTAGTGTTGATCACCACAAACTCCCTCAAATTCTCCAAAGTAGATTGCAGAATGTTAAGGCAGATTAAAAAAAATCTTGATATTTAGTTTAGAAATTAGTACATTAAACACACAAATTACAATGAAGAAATTAAGTATAGTACCTGATCAACAATGGAATCCAAGGTACTAAGTAGTAGGAATCCTCGACCCCGAACTAGGTATTCTCCCAATGCGACCATATGGCTCTCTTCCTCCTCTTCCTTGTCCTCAGACCTCTGAGACACGGCATTACAAAGCTGGTGCACATCCGTCAGAAATTCCCGTGCTAAAGCATTACAGACAATGCTCATGTCTGAGCTGTGGAAAGATGTAAACTCTGTTTAGAATATTTTAAAAGCAGATGACGGTCCAATCTCCTTCACTCAACTTTCAAGATAATCTTACTCCTGGCTGCTATTTTTGGAAGGAGGGTTCTTAACAGTGATTACAAAAGCTAAACTTTAGAACTAACTAAACATTATGCAATTGATAAGCCTCCCTTTCAAGCAGATGCAGAGGAAAAAATAAATTAAATTTCACAGTCCTGGTTATTTACAAATTTCACAGAAATTATGCATCAATATCAAGTTAAACTCACCCATTTCACTTAAACATTTTATGCAGTCATATATGAAAACTAATTTCACATGTTAAAAAGTTAGAGTTAAACACTAAATCCTTTACATCATTTCAGGCGTCTTGTTTCACTGGGAATATCTGAAGCTTCCTAAAATATCTTGTAAGTTCTTATATTGGAGCCAATTATTGAAATCCTCCACCCTAAATCATTGAGATATGAACAGATGAAAGTCAAGGTCTAGATTTAGAAATGTTAAAACCACGTGGCATCATGTGATATCACATGGATGATATCCCATACAAAAAAGCATTACATATTACAACATAACAGGCTTACTGTTTCATCCATGCTTTATAATTGATTTAGTAAAAAGTAATGAAAATAGGCAGTGTTTTCTCTGCAATGTTCTACATTGGTCTAAGACTAAATATCCGGAAATGGTGGCGCTGCCAAGTAGCTGCGGCTCACCCGCAGTCCATCTGCCTTTCCTATTTTTGTTTTCTTTTTGTCTTGTTAGATGTATGTTTTTAGTCTATTTTCAGTTGTGTATATGTAGACAGTGGGGTAAACTTTTTTAAAATCTCTACCTTCAACGGGAATGCGACCTTTTCCTTGTCGTATTTCCGTCTCCGTCTGCGCTGAGGCCTAATATCGTGGAGCTGGCGGCCTCCAACTGGAATCGACCTTGGGGGCTCCGGTGGCAGAGCTGTGGACTTACCATCACGGAGCTGGCTGACTTCGGAGGCTGTGGTTGCGACCCGACTTCGGAGCCTCGGAGGCTTCGGCCACAAGCCCTGTGGACGGTAACATCGGGAGCTCGCAGATCCCTGGTTGGCGACCGATTTTCAGGAGCTCCCGCAACAGCAGCTTCATCCGCCCCGAATCGCGGAGTTTGAATCGGCCCGTTCGCGGAGTTTAAAATCGGCCGCGGGATTTACCATCACCCGGCGGGGGCTTCAACATCGAGAGCCTCAATCGCCTCGACGCAACAGGAGACAAGCAAGGAAGAGATAAGACTTTTTGCCTTCCATCACAGTGAGGAGGTGCTGGAGATTCACTGTGGTGGATGTTTGGTGTTAAATTGTGTTAATTGTGTGTTTTGTTGCTTTTTTTCTGTCATGATTGCATGGTACGAAATCTCGTTCAACTTTGTTTGAATGACAATAATGGAAATTGAAATTCAAATTCAAATGATTGATAAGTCTGTCTTTCAAACACCCTCTTTCACAACTTGCCGCCCGAAAGAGTGGTTAAGGCGGAAATAATTCTAACATTTAAAAAGAGCCCAGATGAGCGTTTAATGTGTGCTGCCCCACAAGGACACGACCCAAAAACTGGAAAGTGGAATCAGTAGAGGAAGCTTTGTTTCTGGGCAGCATAGATGTGACAAGCTGCCTGGCCTTTTTCTGTTGGGGTATACATTTATAATTATGAATGTAAATGTCAGCAAATCTGTCCCAAAAAATTGATAACTAAAAACAATTACGTTAAATTTTGCGCATTATAAAAATAGATTAATAGAATTTTAAAAAGTTTTGCTTAAAACAGCATTTTGCTCTTATATATCAATCATCTTTTGTGGAATTATTCAAAAGGATAATTATTTCTAAATGTTTTCACCAAAGGGAGACTTGTTGATAAGTGCCAATCACTTCTTTGTAATGTGCATAAATGCACCATGAAGACACAGATCAGGTCAACTTATGCAATTAGGTGCTTAACTGTTTTAGTTATAAAGGATGAATGTTTAACAAACATATATTAATATCTTTGGACATCAAAATAATATAGCAAAAATGTCCAAAAGTATTAATTCTGGATTTGTTCAGGAGACGGGGGGGGAGAGGGAGACGGGGGGGGGAGAGGGGAGACGGGGGGGGGAGAGGGAGACGGGGGGGAGAGGGGGACAGAGGGGGACGGGGGGGGGGGGAGAGGGGGACGGGGGGGGGGACAGAGGGGGACGGGGGGGGGACAGAGGGGGACGGGGGGGGGGACAGAGGGGGACGGGGGGGGGGACAGGGGGGACGGGGGGGGGGACAGGGGGGGGACGGGGGGGGGGACAGAGGGGAGAGGGGGGGAGAGGGGGGGAGAGGGGGAGAGAGGGGGAGAGGGGGAGAGAGGGGGAGAGGGGGAGAGAGGGGGAGAGGGGGAGAGAGGGGGACAGAGGGGGAGAGGGGGACAGAGGGGGAGAGGGGGACAGAGGGGGAGAGGGGGAGAGGGGGACAGAGGGGGAGAGGGGGACAGAGGGGGAGAGGGGGACAGAGGGGGAGAGGGGGACAGAGGGGGAGAGGGGGACAGAGGGGGAGAGGGGGACAGAGGGGGAGAGGGGGACAGAGGGGGAGAGGGGGACAGAGGGGGAGAGGGGGACAGAGGGGGAGAGGGGGACAGAGGGGGAGAGGGGGACAGAGGGGGAGAGGGGGACAGAGGGGGAGAGGGGGACAGAGGGGGAGAGGGGGACAGAGGGGGAGAGGGGACAGAGGGGGAGAGGGGGACAGAGGGGGAGAGGGGGACAGAGGGGGGAGAGGGGGACAGAGGGGGAGAGGGGGACAGAGGGGGAGAGGGGGACAGAGGGGGAGAGGGGGACAGAGGGGGAGAGGGGGACAGAGGGGGAGAGGGGGACAGAGGGGGAGAGGGGGACAGAGGGGGAGAGGGGACAGAGGGGGAGAGGGGGACAGAGGGGGAGAGGGGGACAGAGGGGGAGAGGGGGACAGAGGGGGAGAGGGGGACAGAGGGGGAGAGGGGGACAGAGGGGGAGAGGGGGACAGAGGGGGAGAGGGGGACAGAGGGGGAGAGGGGGACAGAGGGGGAGAGGGGGACAGAGGGGAGAGGGGGACAGAGGGGGAGAGGGGGACAGAGGGGGAGAGGGGGACAGAGGGGGAGAGGGGGACAGAGGGGGAGAGGGGGACAGAGGGGGAGAGGGGGACAGAGGGGGAGAGGGGGACAGAGGGGGAGAGGGGGGACAGAGGGGGAGAGGGGGACAGAGGGGGAGAGGGGGACAGAGGGGGAGAGGGGGACAGAGGGGGAGAGGGGGACAGAGGGGGAGAGGGGGACAGAGGGGGAGAGGGGGACAGAGGGGGAGAGGGGGACAGAGGGGGAGAGGGGGACAGAGGGGGAGAGGGGGACAGAGGGGGAGAGGGGGAGAGGGGGACAGAGGGGGAGGGGAG